>JACDJE010000011.1:601963-757211 GCA_016647715.1 Pavo muticus | reverse complement strand
TTTTTTTTTTGCAATGTCTAAATGAGGTCCCTTGATTTTTCTCTTTGTTCTGCTCTGCTGCAGGAATATGAGAAACGTCTACATTTGGCACTTGAAGCCAACCTCTCTCAGTCTTTGAAGCTGCATTTTTTTCCTTAATATTAGCTGAAAATACTGAAAATAATTAATCTAATTAAAAACAGCAAGAAGACCTCTGCTCCCAATAGTTTATTGGGAAGTTGGACTTAGAGGGGGCTTAATGCAATCATCTCAAATGAGACCATTTCAGTTGACTTCTGCTTCTAATTAAACTGCAAAACAAAGCCAAGGGTCAGTGAAGTCTGACTTCTCTTGACTTGAGAGAATGCCAGGAGGGTTTGTGTCTCCAGGTCTGTCCTAAACACGTAGAAAAGAAACCAAAACACACTGTAGGATAGGGCAGTGATGTGCACAGTGACGTGGTTGGGGCCTGGGCCTGACACATCTGGCGGTGATGAGTGACAGGAGAACATTGCACCGAGGCCTCCGAAGGATCCCTCTCACTGCCTGGCCCAGCTTGTTGGACAGTACTTAATTTTTAACATGTGGAAATTTCTGAAATATGCATCTTAGAATATCTGCTTAGCTTGCCTAGAAAGCTTTAATAATTAATGGATATTCAGAGTTGAGGTATAGTAATGATTTATATAGGGAGCTGTCTTTACACAATCTGCTCTCAAAGCTTTCTGGAGTATTACTCTTAGTGTCTAATTAACTTCCGAAGAGTGAAAGGAGCGGTATCACTACACTGATTGATCAAGGGCTTAACTGCAAGTCATATTTTCCAAGTGATTCCCCAGTGTCCTCTCTGCTCTTATGAGTTCTTTGCTGAACTGTCTCGAACATCAAGAACTACTTTTAAGTTTTCAGATATAGTACCTTAGCTGTCAGGATGTTTCTGTTGCTGTTTAGCTCGTATATCCGTAGCACAGAAATTTCTGGTATTTAGAGATGACTTGGTGTGGAATAATACAGACTGGATGGAGCTTGGAACAACTTAGTCCAGTGAGAGGTGTCCCTGCCTGTAGAAGGGGAGTTAAAACTAGATGATCTTGAAGGTCCTTTCAACCAAAACCATTCTATGGTTCTTTAATCTAAATATTTTTATTTTCTAATTCCCCATTAGCAATTGTTCCTGGCATGCCATTTGGAGCATTCTTCCTTTCACTCTTTGGCATTTGCTGTAATAATTATATGCTAATACACTAAAATACAATAAAAAATTATAGTAAGTAATAGTGATTTAGTGCTATGAAATGGTACTGCAAGTGCCAATGACCAGCTAGGGACTCTGAAAATACAGGTTTTTTTCCTCCTCCTCCTTCCATTTGCACGGTGAGGGAGCGGGGTAAATCCTTTTATTTTCCTCATCTGTAAGGGGATGCTGAGTAAAACTGTCAATCTTCACAGTACCTTATTATCCATTTAAAGCCTGTTTTCTACCAGTTTGGCCTGTTTGTCCCACCACTTTCCTGCTTCCTTGTAATCTCAATGGATTAAAAGTATCATACAAATATTTGCTCAGTCATGGTTAAGTTTACTTTTGATGTTGGCAGCTTGTCATCAGCTGGTAAAGCAGACTTCAAAGAGAATCCAGTCCTTCATGAGCAGCCCAGTTCCTCTTGGGCCCAAACATAAGGGCTGCCCTGAGCCCAGAGCCCTCTGGAACATGTGACACCTTGACTTTGTGTGTTGCTTTAATCACACGTTATCAGTCTCTCAGCAACACCTAAGAAATGATGGATCCACCCCTCCCTTCAAATCAAATATATCACATTTTAAACTCTGGTAGTCTCTTCTTAACCAGTTCCTTTCACATTTATGGTGTTCAAAAGTCTCAGCATAGGCTGCTCTTACACCAGCACTAGGTGTGCTGTGTATTTGCAGGACATGGGTTTCTCTTTCCCACAAAGATGGTACCTTCACCTCACACCTGAGTGCACTGCAGTGATGGCGTTGGCTTTGGAGACAATTACCACTTGAGAACATCTACTTCCTTTGGATCCAAATATTCCTCTGACAGGATTAATGGTCCCACCTCTTAGGAGATTAGCTACATCTCCATTTCCTCTTTTTATCCAAACGGCGTTTCTGATACTAATAACACCAGCCAGACTGAAAGAGGAGATAAAAGCACTGGTGGCAGAGTTCCACATGTGAAGGAAGGTGTCATAATGTCTTGGAGGGCTCAGCTGAAGTTTGTACCAAAATTAATAACTGGTTTTGTCATTTAAATCAGCCAGGAACCCTAATCTATTTATTCTGAAACTTTATCAGTCAAAAGATAGTTTGAAAGTGCTGTGTTGGAATTTGTTGGATAATGTAATTTTGGTGGAGCCAGAACGAAGATCTTCAGTGTGTTTCCAGAAGTTGCAGAAAGAGGCTGATAATAGAGTTTAGGCATTTTGGTTTCTATCTCTCTTCCTTTACTATAGAATCGCAGAGTGGCTTGGATTAGATGGGACTCTAAAGATCATCTCATTTAGTTCCAGTCCCCCTGCCAAAGGCAGGGATGATACCCTCTGCTGTCCAGGGCCACATCTAACCTGGCCTTTAACACCTCCAGCGATGGGGCACCCACAGCTCTCCGGGCAGTCTGTGCCAGTTCAAATCAAGTAGGCATGTTAATATGTGGCTGTTACCATTTCTGGTGGTGCCTCCAATTCCTGATTTACTATTAATGAAGAATTTGTGAACCCTTGTGCAAAAACTAATGGTTTACTGACAAACAGTAATATTAATTCATGTAAGAAAGTGATTTCTTGATGCAGATAGTAGTATCTCCTGATGCAGATATCAGTCTGCCTCTCTCTTTGCAGTACAACATAGACCTATCTTGGCTTAAAAATAAGAGATGTTGGCTTTGGGGAACCATAAAAAATCCAAACATACACCTGTCTTAGTGCTTTTGGATCATGTTGAACTGCTCACGTTCCCATTACAATAATTTTAATAACAAAATACTTTGCCCATGCAGTACAGTGTTAAACACACAGCTATTTGGAAGAGAAGGGCTGCAGACAGCAACATGTAAATTGAGGGGCTTCTCCAGGGTGAAGCTGCAGAAGATCCGATCAGTAAAGCAAGAAATGACTGCTCTTGTGTGTGAAAGGGGAAGTGCTAATAGGGATGCTGCTACCTGAGGAAAAGGGCAAGTCCTCTTACAGATAAGGGAAGAGAGAGCTGTAAGGAGAGGAAACCATGTAAGGAAAGATTAGAGTTTTTTTAGAAGTGGAAAATTATTTAACATTGAAATCGTATCTCAAGCCAGTCCTGTCTTTCCCAAGACCACTGCACGTTTGTAACCCCAACTTTGCAGACCACACTGTTTCTCTTAGATAACAAGGATATGCAGATAGGAAGAGGCACAAAAATAAATTAGAAAAGGATTTATTTAATGCTGCTAATAACATATTTGGACATTATTATCATAATGAATCTTGTAAAATGAATTCACTGTTTCCCCTTTTATATGATGTATTTCTGACCTTCACCCACTTGATACACGATTCCTATTCAGTGAAGGTGCCCATAATAGAAGGGCAAGAAGCATGATCAGAGTTCAAACAATAGGGTAAGAAATGCAGAGTAGTGGGAAAAAGCTTCCATTTTCCCATAAGCTGGGGCATAGAAGATACTGCAGCCTCAGCTCTACAGTATCTTATGAACAAACAAATTATGCATGAGTTTGCTCAGGGGACTACTCAGCTACTCAACAATAATGGGTAATTGCCCTCACAAACTTATCCTCATATCACTCATACACACCAACACTTACACTGAAAAGAGAAGACGCAAAGAACAAATTTCAATATAAAACACATTATTATTATGAAAATGACACATTTCCATTTAACCCTTTTCTAGCAAAAAGAACTCACTGCCTTTCAAAGAAAATGGGGCTAGGAAATTTTAAATCTTAGTCGCAGTATTTTCCCTTGGAAGGCATGCTCAAGATTGTTTTACTTGGCACATTCTGTACTCTTCATTGTAGCAAAGGCTTGCGAGTATCTAATGACACAATCACAGAATGCCATAGAAATTTGGAACAAAATCCCCATCTTCAATACAATTCAGCAGATTCACGCCATATGGAAATCCTGCTGTTTAATGTAACACCATTAAAAGCCACATATTGCTAAATTCATCTCTCAAAGATTTTTGCAAAAGTTGCAGGAACAATATTATTTCTGAGTTTTTAACCTTTATTCAGCCTCCAGCATTCTGAAGAGGCAAATGTGTGTTTCATAACTGGAAATCCAGCTACTTCATATGCTGCTGATATTTTGATTTCTCAAGCATACACAGTAAGATGATGATCTTGTCTTCTTTGTAACGTACCGATGAGTTACAACTCAATCACTGGGAAAGAACCACAGCTAGAATTCAGTGTCCTAAACTAGGATACGTTAATTTTAAATTGTTCTGCACTTCTTCACCCCAAGCATGTTTCCCTCCTTTTGCTTTATGTATACCTTCAGTTCTAGTTTATAAGTTCTCTGTGCCTAATATCATTTCTGCATTAAGATTTTGAATTGCAAAGCCTTTGATATTTCTGGACTGCAAATGAAACTTGCTGCACAGCCATTCATGCATTTTCAGTCCATCCCTTTAGGGAAACTTCTTGCAGAAGGCAGTCTTTATAGACATGCAATACGCATAGGTAGAAGGAAGTTCTGGCTGCTCTGCAAGTGCTTTACCTGATGTTTTCTGCCACATCTGCATAGATTTGTCAGTCCTTAGTGGGCTGCTCATAGGTGTAATGATTCTCCTGCTTCATCTGCTTGCAAGAACTGCATCAGAAAGCATACAAGAAAAGATAAGAGTTCAGCCTCTTGTTGCAATGTTTCCCCAAAATCCTGCTGAAATTTGAATCAGTGTTTCTACTCAGTGTTAGAAGATGTGACTACCACCATTGCAGAGAGCCCCTGAAAAACAAGCATGTCACTGTACACCGCTTGCCATCCTGAAAGGAGCATCCTTCAGCTCAGAAGTGCCTTCTGTAAGATTTATGTGCTAGGGAGCTTAGAGGCACCTGAGAAGAGTCCTACAAGAGCTGTAAGCTGCCTTTTCAGCCTGAGCCTATTTCAGGTTTATCAATTTTCTTTTTTCCATGCCCAAAGCTGGGGTAGGGAATTTCACAAGGATTGAGGCCAACATTTCCAGCCTAAGAGGTGTTGCAGTGACTTCTGTTGTCTGTATAATTATGTCAGGAAAGAGCAAGATGAGATGGGACCAACACCTTCAAGAGATGATAGAGTTCAGAGGGAAGGAGTGAATTTACTTAAACTGGAAAAGAAGATGAAACACAAACAGCTGCTTGTCTTTAGATTGTTGATTCATGGCTCACAAGAATATTGGTCTGGATCTACATGGCCAATCATAGTTATTCTGGTGAAGTTTCAGATTTGTTTTACACAGCTTTTGGCAGCTTTGTGAGTCCAGGGTTTGAACTCCAGAGCTGTCAGTAGGAGCAAAGTGGGCTTTATACCTCTCCAGGGAAAGCTAGCATAGCAGCTAAGAGTTATAAAGGAACAAACTGCTCTTTTAATAAGATCAGCAAACTCTGAGTTACAAATTACCTGGTTGAAAGAAGAGCACCAGGCCTACAAACCTTCACAAATTCTGGCTGGTGAGCTTCTAGCAAAACTCAATGTTTTGCTGTAGCAGGATCCAGTGAAGCTGCATTTGAGGGTTGTGGTGACATTTGTATGTCCCTAATATATTTATAATTTAGAACAGAGTAAGTGTATGTATTTCACATTCTTTTTCTACTAGATATGTAGAGATTTAGGCAGGTGAAAATGTGTCCACAAAGGACCATAAAAAAGAAAAGGAGTTATAAGATAATGCAGCAAGAGCACTGATGCATGGTTATTGCAAGTAAAAATGGTTAACGTGTGGAAGGAGGTATATAAATGACTGCAAGCCACTCTTTCAAATGTGTCTTTCCCTGTTGCTCTTAGCGGTATCACCAAATATGATCAAATCATTTTTACACTCCTCTGCCACTGTAATTCTTGCAAGTTAACAGCCATCTTCAAAAGAGGGCGTGAGGTCCACAACAGATAATGTGCGTTCTATTGTGTAATTCTCCAATGCTGCTAGGGCTGTTCATGCAGGAGCTTGAAGCTCACAGCTGCCTTACCTCTGCTCCCACTGGTGGCCATGGGTAAGCTTCCTGGGGGCTGCCTGCGAGGGGGCTTCATGATGAGGCCATTGGCAGTGGGTTGAGTAGCACCCAGTGTGCGTCAGCTCCCCATGTGCATGTCTTGGTATAGTTTTAATTTATTTTTAAGAACACAAAGATACATGATTTCAATATTGTGAAATCCTGTATATATTTTGGCTCAGTCAGTCATATGCCTGTTTACTCACAGATTCCCCAAAATCTGCATTTCCTCAGGCATTCATGTCTTTCAGATTCTTTATGCTTTTTCTGCCTCGGTTATTTCTGAACACCATGCTGCCTGCTTTTCCATAGACACAGCTGAACATGACCTTTTCTGTTAGCCTTGTTTGCAGCACACGTGGCTGAGTGACCACAGCTTGGCTCCCTCACTGCAGGGCCATCAGCAACTACTTTCCAGGTGGGAAATATCTTTCTGCTCTCTGCCTTCCTCCATCCTAAGTCAAGGAGAAAAAAACTAATAGTATGAAAGGAAATCTAATAATGGATCCTGACATAACCACAGGGAGAAGAATGGCATATATCCCCTGCTCGGTAGCTGTGCAGCCTGGGCATGCCCTGCTAAACCAGGAGTAGGGTGAGAGCTTTCCAGTATGCTGACTAAAAGATGTTTAACTGAAAGCCTGTTAAATTGATATAAAGGCAGTGAAACCTCTCCCTCCTCAGGCCTTTGTGGAGGGCAAGTTTAGGCTGCTGGATACTGAAAGGGCTGGATTTAGGATTTCATTCTGATGGAAGTACCAGAGCAGGATCAGTGAAGGATCCACTTTCCCTTCCAGTAGATGGACACCCATCTCCATACCTGATTCGCTGCCTCTCCACACTGCAGTTTCTGCACTGTAAGTGGGTGAGCCTCTTTCTTTCCCGTCTCTTCAAATGTACCATCCCTGGAAGGCACTGTGTGCTTTCATTGCACCCTATGTGATGGGATTCTTCTTTAGGATGGGGGTTCCTCATGTTAATAACAGTAAAAATGAACCCTTCTGGATCTCCCTGGGAAAGGAGGATTCCTGGAAAAACAGCACAAACTTGAGTAAATGCAGTCTTCCTTGTCATTGTGCAGTATGTCATTGAATTCCCCTTTCCCTCTCCTATGAAAAAGATTTTTCTTTTTCAATAAATAAAACAAGTTTAGGGTACTTGCATTATCAAAGAGCATGCAGTCCTGATTAGGAAATCTATTTAACCTGGTGTCAATTGGCCTCCTTGATGTGAAAATCCGCCCAAGTCCTGAGAGAGAGGGCAGGCAGTGCCCCACTTGAGATTTCTGCAGGAATAACTCATTTCAGAAAGAAGCCGAGTAAGAGCAAAGCCAGGCCTAATAGTCAGAGAGTGAGGGAGTGTCTCAGTGGAGCATTGAAGGGAATAGATGCTCGTACTGGTGATGAGATTTTGTTTTAATCACAGTGATAAACCTTTTAATTTTGGTGCACAGCAACTTTAAAAATGAAATAAAGGGTTTGTGACTAGTGAGAGACCTTGGTGCTGCTTCCAGAGCATTGCTTGAGCTGTTATTAAAGCCCTGCCAATGGTTTCAAGTGGAACAGCTAATGTTTCAAGTGTTCATAAATAATTGTTTAATGTTCCAAGCACTTTAGGAGCAGGTTTTAAAAACTAGCCTTGCACTGATTATTTCCACTGCTGTAAAAACATTCTTTAGTCAGTAGCTTTGTCTACTGCTCAGAGGATTCTGCAGAAAGGAAAAAAAGAAAACAACAACCATCCTCTATGAGTTGACGTAGAGTGGTGGACCTAGTGTTAGTAGCTTGGACCTGCGAAATAATCTTGCTGTTAGCAGAATTTCTCTACAAGACTGAATGAAATCTGGAATAACTTGGTGGGATTGTGAGAGCAAGGCCACGTTTGTGGCAGTGACCCGCCATCCATCTCTGCTTCTGTAGGTGCTGGAGAGGAGCGGTGGGATGGACCCTGCTGGGTGCTCAAGTAGGGCAGGACCCAGCCCTGCAGAGTGGGCAGATCCAGCCATAATGAGGAGTGGTGAACCCTGACATCTCAGGCAGTCATTTTGGTCAAGCTGTGCAGTGTTAATCAGAGAATTAGGTTGCTCAAGCCAGTATTTGTGTATATATTTTAGCTGCACATTGAGGAGTAAGAAACTTAAAACAGCAGGCAGCACATGAAAGTAAGTTTGGCTGATAGACATATCCTAACTCTGCTTATCAGCCACAGCAGTTTAGAGAGCCTTGCAGTTTGATCTCTAACTTCTGGATTTCTTTTGAACACTACTCTTTAAGATGATGCCTTAGTGTTATTTTGCTGTTGTGCATATAACATTCACTTCTGATGGCTGAAATCTGATTTTTTTTAAAGATAATTTTTCCCTGGAATAACATTAAAAATACAAGTATATAGAAACATGCATAGATTTAAGTCATTAGAAATTTCTGTTAAGTAGGATAAAGATGCTTTGTACATGTGTACATAGTTCTATAGATTTGTTCGTGTGTATGAATAGATACAGAAACATGCATAACACTGCAGTCATAGGAGCATCAGTCCTCATGGATGAGTGCTTTCAAGATTGGGCCTTCGCTGTTACACTCCCTGTGAGGATTTAACCAGCAGGTCTTCCACTGCAATAAATACATTCCCCTTTGCTTTGTTTGCTGTTATAATTTGGAGATAAAGAGCACGACTTTATTTCTGCACAGTAAGACTGCAAGCTTGCGCAAACACTGGTTGCCGTTGGTTTGTGGCCTTTACTGTTTGTCTTGTTTTGTTTTGTCTTGTTTTGTTTTTTTCCTTCTTTTTTTCCTCTTCCTGTGGACTCTTAAATCCCACGTCTCTTAAATACCTCATCAGTGATCTCAGAAATGCAGTGCCTCCTGTTCAGGTGTAGAGAGCCGGTTAAGCGAGCAGTGAGCTGGCCTGCCAAGGAGACGCTTGTCAGAAAGGAGGGGAGGAGGGAAAAGAGGGGGAAAAAATAAATGAATAAAATCTTGTGAGGACAATTGTTTGATCTGGCGAATATCTGCGGTGAGCATCTCGCTCCCCGGCCGGGATTACTCTTGCTTGGCTGCCCTCTGCCGGCACCGCCGCTCGGTACAGAGCGGTACCGATCCGGATCCGGCTCCTCCGGGAGGGGGCGGGGGCGGCGGCGGTTAATTAAGCATGAAAAATAGCCAGCATTTGTATGGATCAAAGAAAACAATTATGCATAATGGTTGAACAGAAAACAATTGACTATTATTGAATGAGAGGATTGGTCTAATTAATCCAAAAGATATACCCACTGCTAAATGAGGTGAAGAAAAAGCTCAAGAGTAGATTTAACTCCGGAGCGTAATATAGCTGAGGCAAGAGGGCAGTTTATGACTCAACTCTGTAGAATTTCTCCTTGTAAATGTGATTGCTAACATTTTTTTCAATCACAATTTTCTTAACTTGCAAATGAATCTGAAATACGTAGAAATAATAGTGTCTGCCGTGCAAAATGAATACACGTTTTTCTTCTTTTTAAGGTTTTATTTTTAACTGTCTCTAGCAAAAGTACATTAGTCATATTTATCTCACTCGTGAAAAAGCCTCTTTCTGTAACTCGCTTAGGATTTAACCCCTTTAAGGTTATCTGTGGTGTCAGCACACTGCTTTCAGATGTCAGCATCTATCCCTAACTCTTCTTGGATGTTTTCTTGGTATTCAGGCAGCCTTATGGTGTTAAAGAATAAATGTAAATTCAAGAAGTAACAGCAGAATGTCACCACCGTCTTGTTTGTGGTCAGGCAATCTTATCAATTACACTTGTGACCTTATCAGCAATATAGAAGAAGGAATAGGGAAAGCAGTAGTGAAAAGAGGAGCCGGTGCTGCTCCCTCCCTTCTTCTTCCAACCTTTCCTCTCCTTCCCATTTCCTCTTATATTTCCTAATATAAAAGATGGATGATCAGTACCTGTGACCCTTAAATTCCTTATCCTCTGTTACATTTACACAGAGAAGATTATTAAATCTGCAGATAGTATGAGAGACTGAACTAAATTCTTTTGTATTGATATAATCATGGGAGTTATTTTGTATGTGATGGATGTAACCTGAGAGCAGAGTACGTCCAGGATGTCTAAAAGGCAGATGTATGAGTATTTATGAAAAAGTCTGTGTGCTCTTAAGATGTCACGCATAATCTGCACTGTGTGTCTCTTCAGTGTCACAAGCACATTTACATAGATTGTCATGAATTTCAAATTGCACCTCAAATCAATGCCAGTGTAAAATTACCTCCCAGCACAATGCAGCCTTCCTGTAAGAGTTAATCACGTAGGTCCTGCTCTGTTAGGAGGAAGAGCTGGTCCTCCCATGACACTTGCAGCTCGTTGCTTGCAGAGCACCAGCGTTCGGTGCCCTGGCATGTTTTTAGCATCTCTGTGGGACTGAATGCCACCCATGTCTAGTGCCACCTCATGCCCTCAGCTGAATACAAAGCATGAAAATGGTTTTTGCAGATACAGTTATCTTCCTAACTGGTGTGAGCTGTGTCTCCAAAGGGTGCTGTGTACATGCTTAGGGCTCTGTCTTGCCAAATCATTCATAAAAATCACACAGAGGATTTGTTCCAACAGGTACAAGAGCTATGAGGCACTTTCCCACTGCTGTAATATTCTTGCAGTCATCTAATTGCATGAGCCTTGATGGTGGGGATTGATGCCTTGAGAGTGTTATTCTCTGGTTATGGCCAAGTATAACCAACTGCATTGGTTGCGTGCATCCAAGATAGATCGTGGTTAACTCATCAAGACCTTTTGGTTGTGGGGAGATGAAAGGAACTGGAGATTTTACAAGGACCTTCTCAGGGTGATAGCCAGCACCTGGTAGGAGCAACTGGGTCATCTGATCCCATGCTTCTTGCCTTGTCCCGGAGCACATTGCATCTTGCTAGAGGATTAATGCTTCCACTGTGCCTACAAACAGTATTTAGTGTTATGCGTTGTTTTCTGAAGGCTGATGCAGTTCCTTTCTGTAGATCACTCATTAGTGAGGCTCTAAATTATGTTGTGTCCAGTTTTTTACCATGATCTCTGTTGTTCCCTCACTAAAGGCCACTTTGCAGATAACTGTCCTAGAAAAGTGCTTTAGACAGAGTTGGCCATTCAAACCTGCTGCTTGAACTACCACGAGGACTGGGGGCACGGTGATCCTTGGGTGCTACAGCTGCTTCAGCAAGCGATGGGAAGGAAGGAAAAAGGAGTGTTTGGACCGATGGCATTGCAAGTGATGAGAGACATGTAAATGCCAGCGATGCTATTTAGCATTTCTCAAGCAAGAGAATGGGCCAGCAGATATGTTGTGGATTCTCGCCAAGAATGTAGAGGGACATGTTGTTAACTTGCTGGTGTCTGCTGTAGCCAAGAAACTGAGTAGCCATGTAGGGACTTTGGCGGGCGGGAGAGAGAGCACATGCAGAAATAAGGCTTCTCACTCAACAAATTCTGCTGTTTGCATGCAGAAAAGAGGTATTTTTGCAAGTGGGGACTTAGAAACAAGATAAAATTTTCCCACTTCTATCAGGAAGGCAGTTAGTGACAAGCACATGGTGAAAGGCTCAAATTCTGGTGCAAATTTTCATGAACACAACACACAGAAAATCTGGAATTGCAAAATTCAGGAAGCCATGAATTTGTGGACTGACAAGATGGAAAAGATGCATTCTTTGTAAGAATGTGGTGCAATTTAACCCTCCGGGCATTATCATGGATTTACTGCAGGTTGAGACATCTCTACTAAGAGACGAAACTGGCATTTTCTCTGCATTGAAAACTGAGTAGTCCCAGGCACTTGGGATGTGTGGCAAGATGTGGAGACTCTGACCAGGATGTGGCTGTGCTGTCCTGTGAATATTTTTCTGGATATCAGCCCTGTGTGTACTTAGCTGCTCACCCAAAGCTATGGATGTTACATTTTCACTTTCTATCACATATTAAAAGATGCAGAGAGCTTAAAGCAAGTATTTTGTTCCATCCCCGAGGTAGCCGTTGTTTGATGGTGGGTGAAGTAATGACTATATATAGTCACTAATGTGCCTTTGGATAGTTCTGGAGAACAACTACTGTATAAATTTAAGGTATTATTATTAAGGTATTCATTATCGTAAGTTTGCCACAAGTTGCAAAAAAAACCTGTAAGAATTACCTTGGAGCACCTAATAGTGGCACAGTGGCACAGTTTAAAGTTCTCTTTCTGTCAATATTGTATTCATTTTATCTGGTGCTTTTGATTAAACAAACTAATCTGGAACAATTTCAGTAGTTGATTTGCTAAATAGAAAAAGCACTAATAACTGAACATCAAGTTGCACCCCTCTGACATCCGGAGAAAGGAAAATCCTTTATGAACAAATCAGATGTGGTCACACTGAGTCCTAAACACTACTTAGCTACCATCATGCTGATTTAATCAATCCTCATGTGGTAAAAAAAGGTAGAAAGTGGAGAATAATACACCTGATGATGAGATATTTTAATGAAATAGGTTGGGATAATTTAGTGGTGACTGTAAGTACTGTGGATAAAAGTGAGTCAGAAAGCATGAAAAACAACAAGTGTATCAGAATGTGTGTACGACATCAGGCAATGGTTGAGCATCCGTAAACTACACTTCACATGTGAAGTGCTGATTTGGAGGTGATCAGTCAAGGACCAAGGTGAAAAGAGGTGAAAGCTCTGCAAGTATCAAATACAGTTGTAGTTTGGGAATCAATGAGAGTTGGTCCTTTGAGGTTCTGCGCTGTTCTGATTCCTTAGCAAACTTGCAGGGAGAGCATCAGAGCTGCCTGTGGAGCTGCTATCTTGTGAGTCGATGTGCTTATTCCTGGATGTGGAAGCTGAAGTGAGGTCCTTGGTACCTAATTAAGAGTCACTGTGTGCTGAGTTAAAAAAAAAAAAAAATTGGCTTTGTACACTAAGGCTAAAACAGATATTTTGACCTCTGTGTCCCCGCAATGCCCAAATCATCTCTCTTCTTGTTTGATATTATCAGTGTGAGGAAGGCAGAAGGGTGTTTGAGGGGAAAGATGGAGGGAGTTAGGTTGTCCTGGTTCAGTGTTTGGACCAAAATCTGAAGGTAAAGAGAAGCTTGTTGCAGTTTCTGATTTATCCTTCTGTGAATGAGACTGAGCTGAGATAGACATTTGGGACGTTAAGGCACAGCATGTTTGGGTAGTAAGACCTCAAGCAGAGTTTGGGCAAAATCCCTGTAGAAGCAGAAGTCTGAATGTGGTGGGCACTGGAAAGCACCAAGAGTTACTCCTTACACCTGCATTTAATGCTGTGTATGTAGGAGTGAGACATGGACCTGTGTTGCACTCGTCCCATCCTGCCTTGTATTACCAGATGCGTTGTTGACAGCTGTGCAACAGGGCCTTGTAAGTAAAGAAAAAAAAAATAGTGACAATTTTGAGAAATTTAGAAACATACGTTTTAATCTATGTACTATTTATATACGTCTAACAAAAATACAAGGCAGGAAAAGTGCTAGGAAGGTATTCAACTGATGCTGGAATGCCATACCTGGATTAAGCAGCTGGAGATCTAGCCCAGAATTTTTCTGAAGCAGGAAATTTTTTCTCAGAAAGTGCACAGGGAGCAGATCCTTTGGGTAGGATCCGTTTTTATACAGTCACTGTTCAGCCCATAGCCACACTGGAAGCCAAAAATAGAAAATATATTTTAAAACTTGTTAAATTAAAAAAAAAAAAAAAAAGGGAAGAAAAAACCTCCAACAGAACTTTACATTCTCTGACTTCTCAGACTTTCAGGTCTGCTCTCCTGATTACACATTTTCTAGCTGATGACGTGCCATCAGCTAAAGATGGATTTTAAACACAAGTCATGTCAAAAGTTTCATTTAACCTCTTCAATATAACAAGCTGCTGATGGTTTACATTTCTGACAGTGGAGGTAAATTAATCTGTGATGGATGTTTGGAAGCAGGAGAAAAGATTTGCAAAGAGTGAGAAAGAAGTATAACGTTAACTGATTAAGGCACTGGACATCTTCTGGAGTACAGTGAATGGTGGGAGGGGTGTGGGTGTGGTGGCATTTCTAGATCTTCAGCTATAACTATGGATATATATCATGCTCAGTATACCCAAGTATGTGTGGTTTTAAAATAAAAATAATTTTCCATTATCCTGTGCAAGTCTGACATTTGATGAGGTAGAATATTTCCAGATGGGTTGGATTTTGGAGAATAGGGAGTAGGTTATGATTTGTCTAATGAAATGTTAATTTTTTGGCAGACAGAGGGGTTTAGGGTAAATCACTTAAACCCAAAGATGATTAAAAAGGGATTTGTGAAACTTTGGAGTAGTAATTAGTATTAATTGAGGCCGACATTATTTTATATGATAAAGGTAGCATGCATATGTAGTTGGACAACAAAAACATGCTAAGCTCGTCTTCCTTCTTTCTGGGTGTTGTAAAAGTTTGGGAGGGAGCTCTTGTTAGTAAGTAGCCCCAAGAGACGTAACAGGGTAAAACCTTGACACAAGCATATTCAGCCAGGAGACAGTTGATTTCTCATCTGGGAGGTACTTCGGGAAGAGATGGCATCTTGCCGCCTCCACCAGGACTTGGTAATAATTCTCACTATTCATGAACAGATGTCTTTGGTTAGATTCCCTAGGTGCATTTGAATTCATTAAAGGATCTAGGGAATCAAGATATTAATTCTAAATTATTACATATTATAGATTTTATTTTCTGGAAGAATGGGAACATGGCAAAAAGAAGTTGTATTAAAGGTGGCAAATGGTGTCAAGATAGTATTATCACAGAATACTGTTAGTCCACTACAGGCTATATTCTATTTATTTTGCTTTAACACAGGCTATCTAAATCAGTTCTGTGAAGGCGTCTATCTTAAATTCTGTGTACTGAGACCAAAACTGTAGTTGGAGACATCCGTAAGTGATATTTGTCCTTATCTTCAACTTGAATAAAGTGCTTTGTTGAAATCAGTATCAATCAGGGTTGATACAAATTCCCCACAGAAGTAATTTGTACTTTTTAAGAGCAGTCTGCAAGCCTTCCCTTCCCAGGCCAGTTACTCTGGGGAAGTTTGGAGACAGTGTTTTGAAACTGAATATTCAAAAGCTTTTCAAATCTTCATGACTAAACTCTATTCTGGTACTTGGTTACATTAACAGATGTGATTTTTTGTCAATGGGAGCTTGGCTGAAGAACAAATTTCATCAGCTAATATTTGTAAACTGCTTTGAGATCCACTGATGGAAAGAAACCTGGACTGAGAATAAAAAATGCCAACTATTGAAGTTTGTTTGCTGAATTTTCCATCTTCGAATCTATATTTATAGGATTTCTTCACATCTCCTTAATTATCACCTTCCAATTTTATTCCTCTATCTTTCTCCCCCATTTTCTCTGTACAGATGGTACTTTAGTCATTTTTCTGTTCACCCGAGGTTTTGTTAACACAAAGGAGAGACAGGTCACTTCCAATCGGTCTTACAGATATGCTCAGTTTGAGTTTACTACTTCCTCTCTATCTCTCTAAAGACAATTTAAACCATTCAAGAGGATACACTGGACCTTTTTCCTGCTCGATACTGTATAGATATCTAACAGTGTCTCGGAGTCATCCTCAAAGGATGATTTTTTTTTCTGCAGTTGGTTTATAATTTCTCTGCTTTGATTGTTTTCTCCTTGTTGCTCTTCTTTATTCCTGATTTGCAGCGGACTTGAATGAAGAGTATCTTTTGCAGCTGATATTGCCAATGAGACCACTGCAGGTGATGGGCAAGCTATGGCAGCTCATCTGGAGTAGTAGTACTTGCTCAGTTTACAGTGCATCTTGTGAGGTCCCTTGCTCCTCCTTGGGTACATTCATCAGCATGGCTATGACTGTCTGATCAGAAAAAGAAAACAAAAGCGAGCACAGGTCTGCAGTCCTACTGAGCACTGGAAAATTTCCCAACTGCACACTTCATTATCACTGTAAGAATAGATTTTGCAGCATAAGATATAAATAATAAGTATATATGCATTTGTATATGTATATTTGGTAATTTCTTTGCTGAGGTTCCAGAACTGGAGAATTTTTTTTTAGCTTGCAAGAATCACCTGAGCAGACATCCCTTCTGAAGTTGGCGTACACATTATTTTCCTCCCAACCCTAATGCAACATATGTTTCAAGCCGGTCCTGATAATGTTTTTCAGTGGTATTCATCTGTGATATTTGTAGTGAGTTTCTGGTTGTAATTGTAATTCAGAAGTTGTCTGTAGCCCTGTGATATGTGTATAATTGTCCCTGTCCACTGTAACCACCAAGCACCCCCTGTCAGCAGGATTGATGGTAATGTTTTGGCTCCTTTTTTAATAATTAATTGCTGTTCCTTCCAACAACAGGGGGTTCAAGTGGAGCTTTTGTTGTTCTAAATTTGAAATCTTAGGTCTGCGGAGATGTCTCCAGGAAGTATTTTCTCTGGTTCAGCATACACTCTAACCACAGGTGTTGTATCATCAAAGAAAGAGCCCATATGCTAATTTAAAAATAACGGGCCTGTTTATTGTTACAGTTTATCATCATCAAACAAAACAACAACAACCACCTGTCTTTAGCTGTATAATTAAACTGATGGGTCTTTATTCTGTGCTAAACGATATGGTAATATAAGAATGCAGAGAAGAGAAATCATCCTTTTTAATTTTTGAGGTGCTTCGAGCATTGTTTAAAACAGCTTTTTAAAATTGGGGTATTTTAAGTAATCTGTTACTAATAAGATGCTTTGTCTCATGTATTAACACTTCCTTTAGCAGTTTTTACCACCTCGGAAACTCATCTTTCCATAGCTTTGGATGGCGACATATTTTCATTTCTTCTTCTGTGTGCTCTTTACTGATTCATTCCATTTGCTTTTTGTCAACTCAATGGCCAAATCTTTTGCGAGTTGACCAGCTTTCCTACCAAAGCCCTATTCTTAGAAAACATCCCTACTCCTACAGTTACTTTAATCGGAGAACAAATTGTAATGTTTTCTCAGATCACTTTTTCTCCAGAAACTCTTTTGACACAGTAACTTGCACGATGAGTGTTCTTCGATGAGTAATCTGAATCGTGTTTTCTTTTGAAAGGCCTATTTGAAATCCCTTTTGCTATCCACTGGGCCTGTTAGCACAGGCAGAAGGGCGTGATGACCCACAGGATGTGTCATATTGAATCTCTCCCAGAGGACATGGCTCTCAAGGAGTTTGGAGCATTAGGAATTTTGGATAGACCTGTAAAAATGAAATGAATGCAGGTCAGCTGGAGAGATCTGCCCCTTTCCCTAATCCTGCAGGGACGCTCATCTCTCTGAAACCCCTTCTTCCAGAATTCAGCCTCAACTTTTTAGACTTACAGTCACTTGTCTACCTTCCCATTATCTTGGACTCTTAAGAAAAATCTTCCTGGTTACAAAGTGAGCCTTTATGGTAGAAGTACTGCCATGAGATAGTGAGTTGGCATCTTCATCCTGCCAGCTGTGGGCATAGTATTCTGAGGGCAGAGGCTGGTTTGTGAGTTGTTGAAGATTTATGAAGCAGACGTTCTTTACTGCATTTTCTTCAATGGACTGATACGAATGAATTAATGCAAGACAGGAGTGTTTCTTCTTGGATGTTTTGTGGCTGAGGTTTAAAGATTTGTTTATAAAATTGACTGTGAATTTTGGAACTGTTATATCTTATTAGTTCGGGTGGTATATTTGAACACTAAAAGTGTGTGGAACACTAAAAGTGTAAAGGACCGAAAGTATGTTCAATCCTCTCTACGCAGGCAGAGAGATGGTCTACAGAAGCTATGCTAGTCACTACTCATTTCATGAATATTGCAGTAAACCTGACTCAGTCCTTTCCACATGAACGTCCAAGCCACAAATTAGCTCTCTTTGCCTGCTTAGCTTTCTTTGGTTATTGGTCTGAAACTGTTTTAATCTTCTCTGAAAAGCTGTCCTGCAAAGTGCTTAATTTTGCATTGGAGGTCCCCCTCCAGATTATGGTATGCACTGGTGAGTATTTTTGGTTATTTTCTCGAGGATTCTGTTCTGTAGACTTATTTCTAATCGTCCATAAATAGACTCCTCTGTGTTAGGTCTGTATATCTGAGTAAGGGAAGCCACATGATAGCTTGCCTCACTTGTTGGAGCAACAGCAGATCTGGGGAGAAAACTTGGCTTCATGGGAGTGGATGAAAAATTCTCATTGAATTAAACACATCCAAAATCTCTGACAGCTTCTTCTCCAGACTTAGATTCCTTGCGTGGGATGGGGTGAGCTGCTCAGTCTTGGTTTAGCCTTCTTCAGAAATATGACTGGTAGGACTCAGTTCTGTAACAGTTCTGGATCCTGAGGGAATAAGAAGCTGAAAAAAGTATTTCATTTATTTTTCTATTAATGTGTGCAGTGCAATTTGTTCTGCCTTTTCTGGATAGTGACTTTGGCCATGTTATTTATCAAATTTGCTTGTCATAGCCTATATAATAATTTAAGGATAATGCATTAGGACCAGTTAGTCAAGGTTCTTATGAACTTAGGCATGTGTTGAAGAGTTTACAGTGTCAATATGTACATTTTGCTGTAGAGCTGGGCTAAGAAATAATCTTTCAACAAGTAATTTGACAGCCTTAGCCTCTTTTTAGTCTGTTTTATGACTTCGGTGAATGATGTATGTAACTCTAGCACTTACTGAAGATGGCTGGGGAAAAGAGAAATAAAAATTGTAAGTTTTCCCCATTACATGTGATCGTTGAGCTAATTTATTTTCTCTATGTTTTTCCTTTTAGGAAAAATGGTAATTAAAATTTTCCTGCTAGAAACTGTAATCTTTCAGATTTTACTTTTTGTGACTCTTGTAACTGTGAACACATCATAGAGAACAATCATTGGTACAAAAGCCTAAACCAGCAAAAGCTGAAATCAGGGCTGTGAAATGATTAGTAGAGCAGACAGTGGGATAAACACTGCAAGTAAAAGAGTATGCCATTTTTATTCCTAGAGGGCTATAATTTTTACCGTATTTTTGATAAGTTTAAAATATTGTTTAAGATATCTTTGCAGCCTGTGAGCATGCACATGTAAGATTTGTATTTCATTGCCTGTTTCCACTTGCCCATCTCTTGCCTTAAGGCAAGACCACTGTACCTGTCATATTTGACGGACGTTGTCTAATCTATTCTTCAAGACCTCCATTGACAGAGACTCTCCATCCTCCCCAAGCAATCTATTCTAGTGCTTTGCTAGACTCATTGTTCAGTAATTTTCCCTAATGTTTAACCTTAATCTTTCTTCCTGCAATTTAATCCCATTACTGCCTCTCCTATCTGCCGTGGGCATAGAAAATGGATTCTTCCCTTCTTCTTATGTTTGGAGGCTGCTCTCCTATGACCGGTCTTAAAGCTAAGCCACCCCAGTTGACACATTTCCTCAGAGGTCCTCGTGGTCTCCAGCTCTGGATTGCAGGTTGATGATTTGCATCTTTCAAGAAATACGGCAGGGGAACCTGGGAAACTTATTTTATGTAGCTAAGGAGGGCTTGCAAGGGTAAAGTCGGTGCGAGGAGTGGGAGAAAAGCTGAGTGAGCTTTTGTGTTCTTCTACCTGCATCACTGGGAATGTCACATCCCCTCCCTTCATGCCAGTTGCACCTTTCTCTGAGCAAAGACACTGTGTTTTGCATTTTGCTCAAATGCAATCTAACCATCACATACCAGTGTTCCTGCAGCAAGTGCCTTGATGGAGCAGCAGGATCAGGGAGGTAGAGGCCATCGCTGACTGCATTCCCTTCTTGTAGAGCTGCTTCTAGCCACACTGAGGCATTATTTTCTGCCCTCTTCTTCAGCCTGGGCATATGGACCTGAAATAGAAACTTAAGGGTATATGCAAATGTTTTAATGATGCTATTTGCATATCTGGAAGTGATTTACAAATCGCTGCACATGGAGCTGCTTAAAAACTTGGCACTGATAGTCTGTAGAGGAACATGGCTGAACACAACAGAAATGGAATATTCTGCTGGTTTTTGCCAGCTCTCGCAGAGAAACAGTGCAGTTTTGGCGAGTGCCAAAGCAAGTCTGTCAATGGAGGAAGATGCTTGAGTACTTACACTAGTTCCAGTCCTGCCCAAGGGGAAAACACCCCGCGATGCACTGCCTTTCTCTCTGTTCCTACTGCCTCGAGCAGAGCAGCAGCTGCAGTTGGTCCTGGCGGTGGGAACCACTCTCCTGCTCAGCCGGGGAGTGCAGGAGGAGGGGACCTGGGGCTCGGAGCAGCCCAAGGATGCTGTCATTCTGACATCTACACTGTTCTTACAGATTTTTTTCCCTCCTTTGGATAGACATCTGTAAGACTTGGAGAATGATTTAATTGAAATATCTGAATTTGGACTTTTCAGAAACTGGCAACGTTTTACAGTGATCTGCTTAGTTTGTTTGGAGGTGGATCCTCTTTCCAGATCCCCCATGCTGGGAACTAAATCCTCCCTTCCTATACCTAATCTGTAAGAGCTGACAGTGTCCAACCTGTTTCACATGCACTCCCTGTGGAAGTGCTGTGATGACATGACTGAGCAGATGCTCCTAAATCCTGCAACATCACTTTCCCATTACTTTTAAAAATTCATTACTGTAAGATGATCTCAAAAAGAAAGGAGAGGCCAGATAGCACTTATTTGTGTCCACCTTTAGACTTGACAGCTTTGCTTCTTGTTTTTTCCTTTATTTTGGCTTGAAGTTTGTTTATGCTAATAGAGAGAGGGCATTGATACTTTTGGGGAGTGCATAGCAAGTATGCAAAAATGCACTCTGTAAACCCTTAATGCAAGAGGGTGGTAGGTGAATAGAAAATGAATTTAGCAGGGCTGTTTTCAAACACACAGAAATGCTGATGTTCCATGTATGAGAAAATCCTTGCAGAGGAATGCTGTTTGATGCATTTAGTTTATGAAAATGTTTATTAATGATGAAGTTCAGTTCAGGTGGAAATGGGACAAGTTGTCTGGTGGTGAAGGCAGGGCCCAGTCTGAGATGGACTTCTACTGTGGCCCAGTACCATCAGTCATTTGCATGATTTTTATTTTATTTTTTTTGCTTTCTTGCAGAAATTTTTCTGCCATTTTTCAAGAAAAGGAAGGATTAATGCAGAATCATCCTGAATAGCATATTCAGATACTCTAAGAGTGAGTTAACCCTGTATGCACATGATGGAACCAAATACTCTTTGTTGTTTGTGAGTAAGGGTATAGTTGAGAGGCTTTGCAAAGTAAACCACAGGTTCATTGCATGCTCGTGTTTGCAACAGATGAAGGAAACGGCAAGACAGGGTATCTTACAGTGCACCAGCTTATGAGCTATTGCCAAGTATTCTATTGGCTTTGTAAGGAAAAAAATATAAGTATTTTAAAGAGAGAGAAAACAATTCAGGGCTTGATTCCTGCAGCTGCTAACAGCTGCTCTTCCCTGAAATATTTACCTGTTTCACTCTGTTTACAGAGTTTGATATATTGCTTGCAACCCTGTGACTGTGGGATGTAGTGATATGGTCAGATAGCAACAGTAGAATATTTTCTCTAAAAGGAAAAAAGAATGTCCTGTTGGAAAAGACCAGATCATTCCCCAGACTGTCCCTCCTCCAGACAATGCACAGCAAACACAACGCTTACAGCGTGTTTTGTCACTGTTCTGCTAACACTGCTTATACTTTATATTTTCTTTGCAACTGTATAAATAGCATATAGGAAGAGGGAGACTATTTAGGGAAAATACTAATTAAAATGAACAATAGAAAATAGGAGATCTTATGTTTCTAAAATTAGAGGCTGGTTATTCAGTAATAAATAGCTCTGTCATTATTAGTTTGCAGTCCCTCCTTTCTCTTGCCTGACACACAATATCACTGTTATCCATGGTTTGCCTGTCTAAACATGGTTTCTTTCCATTGCTCTACATTGTTTGCTGGCCCATGTTACAAAAGCTCCCCAGCTCTGGGCTTATCTGGCAAAAGAAAATAAGGAGAAAAACTCTTTCTAAACAAAATGGATTTGATGAAGGAATACAAAGAACTTTAACAAAGGTATTTTCATGCACTTCCTGCTAGATGATGCTTGCCCTCTGCTAATTTCAGAAACTCAAGAGCATGGATCAAGTTTTTATTTCCAAATAATTTGTAACTATTTTGATGGGTTTGATGGTTATGCTAAGAATGTGCTTGCTCAACATAAAGGGAAAGTTTGGTTTGTGTCATTACTCTGTGAGCAGTGACTACGTGCAGCCAAAAGCTGTGGTTTGGGCTGGGCCCGTGAGAAAGGCAAAAAGCTGTGCATGCATGAGTAAGGACCTAGGCCTTGGGTGGTTCTAGCAACAGCAGCCTCTTGGCTTCGTGGTTATTCCCTGTTAGCAGGGTCTGACAGCAGGAATCTCCTTCCGTGGGTGCAGTTTGTGTGGTTATGTGTTGCCTGAGCTTTTTCCTTCATGGAGGATTACCTCTTCCCAGAGGTCCTACTGCTGCACAGTCCCCAAACCTGCCCTCCCAATGGACTTCTATGTACTCAGGAGTAAGCCTTACCTGTGCTGGAGCAGTCTGATAATGTTACTTAGTGCTGAGACTGTGTTGTGCATCACTAGATTGTGTTTTGGATCTGTTTGGAAGATACTGGACTAGATGAAGTCATTTTATGTTTTTATTGCTTTAGTTCTATTGTTGACTGGAACAAAAAAACAACCTCTGCTAAAGGGGAAAATGGAACGTACAAGGTGTAGGAGTCTGTGTTGGCTCAAGGGACTGTAATAGGGAAACAAAGAGAGGAAGAGAACAAAATTCCCAGGGAAAAAAAATAAATAGGAAGGAGGAGCAGGAAAGAAAAAGGTATGAGAAGCCATAAAAATCTGGTGCTGTCAGCTGAAAATTGGGGAGATTCTGTCATATTAATGACAGGAAACCATATCTCTATTAGCTTTCACTGACAGAGCTGCAAGCAGCTGCTGTGGAAGGAAGATGACTCGAGCATGAGTGAAAATATCTAAGACATTGTGCACTTATTTTGCAGAGAGAGGATTTAGTGAGAATTCGTCTGTCATTGTCATATCCTCTGGTGAACGTGTTGCCCTTGGCAATGGGTGCTCAGTAACTGATTTAGGTTTTTTGTTGTTTGGTAGTACAATTTTTCTTCTTGGTTCACCTAGTAGCTGTGATTTTCAAAAGTAAAGAACAAACAAATAAAATCCTGAATTGTAAAATAGAACTTAGGAAACACATTTCGATTTTTGGTGCCACTCATCTCCTGGCATCTCGTAGATCTGTTGCAAGTAGATTGCTTGCTAATTGCTTTACAGGATCTCACCTCCTGTTTTCAGTCATAACTACATATTAGGGGGAGGTGGTGATGATAGAGCTTTCTGCTTTACTAAATGAGTTGAAACTGGGTGAAACTTTTTCAAACCCGAAGTATACAGCTAGGGAAATATCAGTAAGTGGTGGTGCCCGTTTGATTCTTAGTATGAGGCCAAGCTGACTGCTGTATGTCAAGGTGTCAAATGTAGGTGTGTAGTAGTCCAGATAAAGGGAAACTCACAACTTTCTGCAAAATAAGATATGGCTGTGACACTTGAAATAAGAATAGTGCTAGGAGATTTGAACGCCTGCACAAGTTCTTTCTACAGCTTTGTGTAAAAGACCTTGCAGAGTAAATTGTGTCGGGTTTAATTTATCTAAGTTGAGGGGGAAGAGCTGGCTTGACCCTGCTGAGTTTCAATCCTGTGGCTCCTGGCAGCTGTGGTAGTCCCAACCCAGTGCATAGGTTGTTCATCCATTCCTTGCTTTGCATTTATCACTTCACCAATACAATACTGCATAATAAAACAGAGAACATACTGCACACATCAGACATCAGCCTGTATTTAAAGCCCAGAGCGAATGAGCAGTAAAATCTTCCAGGAGTGTAAAACCCAGACAGCTTTTACTAAACCTGTCTGTGCTGACTCAGAGGGTAAACTTGAAATAAGCAGTGCATAGTGCGATACTGAGCCTCTCATGACCACATGCTAAGTTTTGTGGACTTGAAAAACTCCACAGCAGTTTAGAGGAAAGGCACAAGTCTGAGACGAGTTTCTGGGAACTGACTCGTCTCCCTTCACGGCACCGATTTCCAAAACTGTGCTGTTCAGATACTGATGCATTAGGGAAAAATAGTTTTTTGCATGAGTTTTCTCAAATTTGTTTCAGTAGAGGCATAAATCTTTGACTGTGGGGTGCTGAGCAATCCTCACCTCAAATGTTGGCTGAACATTTCCCCTGTGATCTTGGCAGGAGTGATGGCGTGTCCCTGGGCAGGGGGTCACGCTGCCTCCTCCCTCTGCATAGTGACAAAAAGCAGAGAGCAGAGGCCCTGATGTTTTGGAAGGCCATCCTTCACCTCCTCTTCAGCTTGGCTTCCTTACTGCTTTTAGTCCTTCTCAGGCTTTTGTTGCCTTTCCCTCCTCGTTCCCCCTCCTGTTCCCCCTCATCTGTTCCTCCCCTCTCCACAACTAATTTAAAAAATAGGGGGCATTTAAGTTATTTGGGTGGTTTTCAGACTTAAGCAACACTGGAAAAAAAAGTACTTTCTCTTCATTTAGTATTTTTAAAGAAGTAATAAGTAACGCGGCAGGATACAATTGCAATAATATGAACAACTCTTAGGTATCTGAAGCTTTATTCCTTGGCCTCCCGCCTCTCCTGATCACTATAAGTCATGCATGAGCTATTACTTTTACTGTATATAATTTCTAGTATCCTTTGAGATCCAATCACACCTCTGACAAAGTGATTTTCTGACTATTTCAGCCATGCTTACATAGCTGTTTGTGTATGTGTGGAAGTAATTTATCTGTTTATTATAATTCTAATAATGAAAAGAAAGTGGAATGCTATTACAAAGCTCAGCATGGTAATCAGTTTGTTGTTATTGCTGGTCGCGGCAATCATTTTAAAGTCTCCATTTTGCTAATGGTGCACCTTAAATTTTCCAAATTGGATGGGATTTAGCCATGACTGTACTGAAGATGTGTGATGGTAGAACAGGAAAACTAGGCCATAGTTGAGCAAAACACCTGAGTGTGTGAATAACTTCACTCATATGAGTAGATCTACAGGTTTGCAGTGGACAACTCCCACTTACAAGTTTAAGTGTATATGTTAAATTTTATACTTGCCTTGAGGCTTTTGTGCTGCCTTAGAAAATCTAGCCTTTGGGGGAATCTTTGTAAATTGGGTTATTGTAATTTGTGTCATTGTGAGATAAACTATCTGGAGTAGCTTTCAAAAGATAGGAAAGATGTTTTCGTTCTAAATCATGCATTCATACTAAAGCAAATTAAACAACAGGGCAATATGAAGTCAAAGGATAATGGCTATGTAGCTGCTTGTAGCAAATACTTTCAAGAGAACCATCATAAAATTAGTTTTGTAACTTACGCAGTAAGAGCAGTGGGAACAATTCCTCCGTCAGTGGTCAAACAGATTTGCTAACGTTGATGGCTACAAGCTAGGAATACTATTGATTTTTTTTCTAATTAGCCTTTTTTTCCTACAAAATTGCCTCTTAATAATTTCCCTTCTTGTCCAGTGCATAAAGGTATCCTTGTATGTGAATTTAATTTATATGCCAATGATGTTTTATACATTGTCTTGTCTGCATCTCATTACTGTCATTAATAAGCACTCCAATACATCTTGTTACAAGGTTAATTGGGACAAATCTAAAATACGTCCCCTTTTATATTGTAAATATGATATCTCCTGGCAGCACATTCCTCGTGCCTGGACACAAAAGTTATGGTGGCTTATTAAAGGTTCCTATATAGTATCATAGTTGCATCCAGTGACTACATTATACTGTAAATACAGCTCTATGGAAAATTGGCTGTGTACAACATAATCTAGATGAAACACACATTTTCCTGAAGTTGGATGAAATACAACTGTGTACAGAATTGTGTAATTTTTTTAGCCGTATCTATGGGCCAGAGTTTTTTACAATATATACACGGGTCTTTTTGCTAACAGCTGATTTCTGATTCTGAATTATTATATTTTTGAGATGTGTGTTCCTTCAGAAGACTCAGCTGCAACCTGTTATGACAAATAAAAAGAAGCATTTCGCAAGTAAAAGATGTTTTCTTTTGGCAGCAGATAAGAGCCTTGGTGCTGTCATATCTAAGTGCATCTCATGTCAACATCTGTCAGAGTCATCTAAGATAGCATACTAGAACAAGGATGCGGGTCACGCATACACCTTCATTCCCTTGGTCTAAGGGTTAAAAATCAGGAAAAGTGGGACTTTCACTGAAATGTACACTCCTGTAGATGTGACTTACACTGCCAGACCCCCCTGTCACACAGCAGAAGTGCAGATAAAGTCTTTGCAATGTGGCTGAAGAACAGGGGCTGTGGATAAGAGGGAGTCCTGGGCTCTGTGTTCCTACCCAGCAGAACTCAATCATTTCTTTCCCTGGGCCCTCTCACTCTTGGTGAGGACTCAGTGATTTTGGAAGGAGCGTGAAGGCCACCTGGGCTGGGAGGCTTTGCCTGAAGTCTCTGTTCTGTGATACACAGGCATGAAGAGAATGCACTGCTGCACAGACGAGTTTCATCAGCACACTGTAGTTTGCATTTGCTTATTACCTTACAAAGGGCTTTCTGTGTTCAGCACTTGATGAGCGCAGTTTTTCCCCCAAAACCAGGGGGCTGAGTTTGTCCATTGACTATGATGATTGTGAAGGGTTAAAAGCATCTATGAGTTGTGTCTGTGATGATCTTTATGGAGAGATTTATGTCTTGTACTAGAGATGGAGTTAATTCCTCTCTGAAGATCTGTGCCAAGATTAATACACCAGCTAAGTCCCTCCGAAAGAGGGCTGTACTGGTCTTTGTTTTCTCTTTGCAGAGTTGAATTTCAGTCTTTCAGTCTCCCTTAGTCAGAATCACTCCGTAACAAATTCTTGATTGTAGGCAGCACCAAATGGGATGGGACCAGGAATCCTAAATCAAGATCATTACATAAATGTTCTGTATGACTGTAACTCAAGCCTTTCCTTTCAGTTTGATGCCCCTACGTTGGAATGCTTTGATTTTAACTAATCTTAAGTTCAGTCAAAAATGTATTTGCTCCACAATCTACTTAGAATAAAAGAAAGAAATAGACTCCCATAATGCTGTTGCTATGGGAGGCACAGAAATACTATTCACATTCCCAAATCAAGTAGGATACAACATTATAAAACATTAGATAAGGGTGTGCGCGTACTTAAGAAAATGGTAAATTCCAGCTACTCATTAGCACAGTGAGTCCAACCATTTTCCCCTGGCATACACTGTAAAGTCTCCTGTCCCCAAGCGCCAGCTAAGTAGCACTGTAAGGCGGCATAGCTTAGTCCCAGTTTAATTGATACAGTACTGTTACTTCAAACAAGCCGTATTAGTGGCATGTTATCTCTACTGTTGTTTGTTCCAGACCCTAGGCAACAATTAATTCTGTCATGCCAACAAATATTTCATTTGAGTTCTAATGTACCATTGCTAAAACAACTGCGATATATTTATCCTAATAAAATCCATAACTATTTTTTAATGGTAACTAGTTAATGATAACAATAAAAACCCTAAAATATAAAGACACCCTGTATTCAGTGAAACTAGATCTGTTATGACCAGAGAGATAACACCATGAAAATATTTGGTCAATGTGGGTGACTTCTGTTTGGGGATAGATTGCAATGCAAAGTTGCATGCTGCAGCCAAGACCCAGTCTCATGAAGTGCTGAAGTGGTCTTCAAGCATCAGGACCTGCTCTGGTGCATGTGTAGGTTGGACCTAAATATGCTGTGCTGGAACAGCAATACTGACTTGATGGTTATATGATCAATTAAATAACTAGTTTTAGATCTGTCTTAAGAGCCACATGAAACTTAGTGTTCTTCTTGTAGGAAATGAATGCTTTTGTGTTAGAAACAGGCTTCAAGTAGCACTCTTGTTAACATTAAGTAAGTGTTTTAACAAAGTAAGCCCTATCAAATGTTATCATGCTTGAATCCTCTCTAGCTTGGCAAGAACAAAACAAATAGTGGATATCAGAGATCTCATCCTGTGGAAAGTATGCCTCAAACCAAACCCCAAAACATGTGCTTTTATCTCTTGAAATGATCCAATGTACACATGCTGCTGTCAGCTCTGCTCGGTGGTTAGGCACTCTATAATGCATTCTGAGTAGATTACTTATTGTTTAATCTTACAGTCACTCTTCAATTGTCTGGGAAAGGAAAGCTTAATTTTACTAATGTCTTGTATCATTACTAATGAAACAACATCCATATCAGCCACTTTGAAAGCACATTTATTGTAACTGTTGTATGCACTACAAAATTATTTGTTCCTATGTTTATATTGCATTTCCAGGAACAAAAATTGAGGGGAAAAAAACTAACAAAACCCAACCTATGCAGATACTCCCAAGTTCTAAAGCAGTGTTTTGAGATGTCAGTTCAGTCCTTAAGTACAGTTATGAAATATTTCCTTAGTCAGAAGGGCAAGAGCACATGCTTTGACTCTATTTTCTTCCATACCGTGAGCACACAGATAACAGACAGAGCACAAACATCTCCAGAAGGTATGTTGGGAAGTTAAAGGATTTATTTTCTGGGGGTTCTGTACCGTTTCATGCTCCTGGAAAGGAGCAGCATGCCTTCTGATGAGGTAGGGTATACCCATATACCCTTCCCTTCGTCACCAGGTAACGTCTCACTCTGACTCTAGATTGCCACCCAAACAAAAACAAGCCTTGAATGCCTAATCACTGATGGTGTTTTGATTTTCCTCTCATCTGTGAGTACCACCAGGCAATCAGCAAGGAGGGGGGAAAAAACAACACAGAAAAAAGCATGTTCTCTCAGTCTATTTTTAAATACAAGTAATTGGCATTTCTTCCTTTCTGCTAACAGGTTCCAGGTAAGCACAGCTCAAATTGACCTCATCATATAACCCTCTAGGGAGGAGGGGATTTTTATAAAAATAAAATAAAGGGGCCCAAGCAGCTGTGATGTGTAGCTGTGAATCAGGAGGAAGCAGGGCTCAGCACCCTGGTGCATGTCAGGCACACCCCACCCCTCACCACCACCCCACATCCCACCTCTGGCTTGACCTGACCAGTGTGAGTGGTCCAGCCCCACTTCAGGGGGAGAATGGGTAGACCTTCTGGCTGCGTGCCTCCAGCCACAACACCCCTGGGCAGCTCTGACAACAGCACTCATCTCACCCCTTCAGCGCACTGAGGGAGCACTGCATCCTTCCCCAATTCCTTAGCACCTGTGCCTAGGTTTGAGACAAACCTTGCACCTAGGGATGTGACCATCGCTACTGTCTCAGTGCAGTGAGGTGGCAGGAAGAAAACCCCTTTGCCTGCTTTACTGCAGAGTGCCACAGCCCTGGCTTGTCTAACTTTGATGAGAGAAGATCTTATCCAATCAGATATATTCTGCTTTTACCTTTAGAAAACAAGTCAGGGAGGTCCATTTTCCTCTAGCAGAAAGAAAACCTTGTCATTGATGTTGCTGCCTAATGACTTCTTTAGAACAAATTTAGGCAGATACTGGGAGACTGACTTAGATTCTCCCAGTTCCGTGTACAACCTGGAAGCAGCTCCTGAGCTGCTGTAGTGGAAACAGGGACACAAACAGCTGTTTTGAACGGGAGTTATTTCTTGTCATGCTCAGATGTACATTTCTGTTACTGAGGTTTCTTATCAGAAAAAGCACAATAGAAGTGAAGTGTATGAAAACGAGAGCTCCAACCAAATGTCAGAGTCACTGCTGATAACACTAGCTCGGTAGCAAAAGCAAGATATGATAGCTTGTTTATCTTCTTGTTGCGTTGTAACCGTCCCCTCTGAAAAACAGAGACCGAAGGAGCCTTGAGTCAGACAAGTTCTGCTAGCAAGTGCTGGGTGAAACACATGAGCAAGTGGGTTTGTGTTGAAAGAACGTGTGTCAAGAAATACAGGGGAGGATGTGGTAGTGGTTTGCCTGGGAGGACTCAGAGATAATGGTGGGATCCACTGGGCTTTCGAAACATCAGCACCTTTAGTTTGTGGATTGCTCTCTGCCTCTTTGATGGGATCTGTTTTGTGCCTACTTGCATCACAAGGCTGTTCCTGCTTCTGGGGGCATTTTGAGACCAGTTTCATTTTTTAAATTTGTTTGCAAAAGTCAACCCTCATGCGAAGGCTGGGGTGGATAAACTGTGCTGTTTGCCTTTGATGCATGGCCAGAGATGTGAAAATTCTTTGAGGGACAATTTGGGAGTTGCAGCTGCTAATTAGATCAAGTGCTTGAGTGCAACAGCAGTAGGAATTTAAAGACACATAACCCTGAATATTGAACTCACCTACCCAATGCTGGAGGCATAGAAATCTGGTGGCTGTGATGAGTGAGTTTTGCCTTTGCAGATGCCAAGAGCTGACAGCCTCAGCAGTGCAGACCCCTATGTGCAGGTCCCAGCATGAGTGTCACATGGCCAGCATGTCAGGCACTGTAGGTGCCACAACTAGAAAATTCTCCCTTTGCTGTGCAGACATCAGGATTGCATTCAGTGTATCATTGTACTTGTAAGCATGTGTTTGCAAATTGTTTTGTGGAGTCAGGGCTGCAGTTTGCAGGAGCAAGGAGCAGTGAGTCATGCCACAAGCTGGCACTAGTAAAATCCCTCTGTGCTCACAAGCTACACCCAGGACATGTCTCCTTCACCTGGGGGAAACACACTTCCCTTGTCCCCCTCCAAAGACAGTGGAGCTCAGCCTGGTGGCCGGGGAGCAGTGGGGTGGGATGCGTGGGTCACACTGGTACGTCGCTGTTGCCATCTGCCAGCTGGTTTGCCTTTAACACAAAGAGGAGACACCAGCATCCCTTTGCTTTGTTGTACATTTCCAGTGAAAATGCATGTGCTGCCCTGTTCTCAAGAGGAAGAGGCGTAGGTGTGAAGGTGCAGAGGGGGAGTGCTAATGTACCATGTGAGGTGTTTGGTGCGTGGTCCTGGAGCAGTTCTAGTTGGGTCCCACCTGCTGCCCCTCTCTGCAGCTCCTCACATTGTTCTGCATACTTGAGCTATAGCAAGGGGTTGGTTCTCTGCTCCCTTCTTGTGCCCATATTCCAGGCTGGGATGTTACAAGATGAAGTAAGGTTCAGAATACTCTTAAATAATTACTTTTCAAGAAAGCAAAGGTGCTTTGCTGCAAACTGTCTGTGTGTATGTGTAGCAGATGTGTCAGTAGGAGGGCCATTTTCCACCACTCAGCAAATAGTATGATGGGACATTATTTTTCAAAGCAAATGTTTTTGTGTACTAATATCTGATCAGACACAATGGTAACACAAACGGTTCCTTTTCTGAGACTGATATGTCTGTCTTATGTATCGCTTACGAGCAGTGAAACAAGGCATTTGGAGACTATCAGAGCAAAATGAGCTCGGCTAGCGATTTCGTTTCTCTTGCTGTTCCCAAACAGGGATGTATGTTTGGTATTTCCCCCCCAACTCCACAGATATACCAAAGGGTTCTTGAGACAACTTGGCGAGTGGTTTGGTTTGAAATCTAAGAAAACAAAAGTACTGAGGATGCCACTCTGTGACTGTTATGCTGTGATCCCCAGCTGACCCAGCTGGGGTTAGTGGGGGGTTTACTAACGGTAACTGAAGCAGTGCTCGGTCTGTCAGTGAGCAAAACCCTTCACCTGCCACTCAGAGTGGCAATCCGGCAAATGCAAACACTCTCTTACAATAGTTTCTGCAAACCCTGCTTGTAAATAAAAACCGCATATAGGCATAGCGTTTGGGGAGTCATAATCTAAATGAAGTATGAAGATGTCAATCTACTGAGTTTTAATGAGGAAAACAGTAATCAGCTTTTGTGTTCTACAGAAGTCTGCTAGCTTAGGTTGCACTTCTGGTGACGTTTTTATAAAAACCCTTTTGAGGAATGTTTCTATGAGCATTGATAATGTTTATTGCATGTGTGAATTAGATGTATGGATTAATGCCATTATCACAAAGTACTTGTGAAAATTTATAGTAAGGAAGCCGAATTGAATATGGGCAAGCAATATTGCTGATAGCATTTGAATTTATGTGGCGAATTTACTAACATGGTGTTAAAAAATATACAGCGTGTGATTAGAGAAGAAAATTCTTCACATGCATTTTATTCTATAAAGCAAGGACAGTCGTTCCTCCTGTGAAGTTTATGTTGGTTGAAAGCATAAATTTCACTGATATATATACAGGTTTGTGTTCCCAGTGGTGAACAGTGTTACATTTAGAAAATTGACAAAATCAATGGCAATAAACCAAAGATCAATTTAAATTTCACATTTAGCTCCTTGTTTCAGAGCCTCTGCGAAATTTACAGCCAGTAACATGTTTTATGTTTAGAAGAAATAGATGAATACAGCTGCTGTCCATTTGTCGCAATTGTTTTCTGAATCTGTGAACTGAAGAGGGTACGTGTGTCTACAAATACATAAATAAAATTACACATATCATATATGTAACTGTTATTCTCCCGTAGCGTTACACGCTTTCTACAGATTGTTTCCTTATCTGTTGAGAGTATTAGAGATTGGACACTAATGAGTGTTATAAAAATAATGAATAGTAATAGTTGGAGATACCCAAGCTTTCTAAGTTGCTAATTTACTATTCCCTTCCCAAATAGCTGTCACTATAAAATCAGGTCACTATAGAGGTAAGGATCTATAAATATAGTTCCTATGTCATATCCCATCATCTACAAAAGGATCATGCTCTCTGTCTGTTTAAAGAGGTTTACATATTCCTTATAATACACGAATGATAAATTAAGCACTCTTTTCTGGACCACTTTAAAGGGAAGGAATTGAAAACACAATAATGATATAATTAATTGCAGCCTTATTCTTGTAGAAAAATTACACCTTTTTCGATTAGTGTGAAATATAAGTGTCAAAGAAGTAATAAAATCCTGATCAATAAAACAATAATAACTATGTTGTTAAAAGCGGACCTAGAAAGGTGTTCGTGGCAACGTATTTTAGGGGTTAGAAACCCTTTTAAAATAAACGGATTTCATCTTTACACTATGTCATCTAAATCATTACAATGTTTGTGTATACAATTATCATCAGACGATAAATTGCAGCTATTGAATGGATTAAGTTTGAACTTTTTGACCTCATAAATCGGAGTTTGTCATAGCTTTAGCAAATGCTTGTGTAACAATCAGTTGATTACATGGCAGAGCAGATGTATGTATGTTAACTGGAAAATATGAAAGGAGCAGGGTAATTCAAAGTTCAATGGAAGAAGTTTATAAATGTCTGACAATAGAGCGTTAGCACATCCTCAGTGCACCTTTCTGGTTATAAGCTGGGATCAGCCTTTATTCTATTTCCTCCTTATTTTAATTTGAGATTTAATAGAAATAGAAAAAGAAAAGAACAATTAATAGGTAAAATATTGAATTGGTTGGCTGAATTTAATGGAACAAGGGTAAGAAAATACTTTGGTGGGATCTAGCAAATCATATTATCAATAAATCATTAAAAATTTGCAAAACTGAAATGACTACCAAAGAATTCTTTGTGGAAATAGCAGAAGTAGAGTCTTGTAGTGAAAAGATAGCATGCCAAAACATGAAAATACGAGCTATGGATTTCTTCAGGATTAGTTTAATACATGGGTCAGATCTCGGAGACAGAGATGACTGATTTGTATGAAGTTATTTGTCTTGAATGGGTACAGATGGGAAATGACTGAAGGCCAAGTTTGTGTCTCCAGTATTTTCCCATCAAGTTGGAAAGGACTCTCCTCTTTTCATTAGGTATTGATAACCCAAAGAACTGAAGAGCTCAGGATAATTAATAATTATTCACTAGTGTTTGTAGTCATAGATAGTGATTTTGCTATTAGACTAGATTTTCCAAAAACCATTGAATGCATTGCTGCAGTTCCCCATGTGCTCCCTAACTGCATGTCCATCTTTGTAAGAAAAAAGTAGTAACAACACCTTTGAGTACGCATTATCCTTAATTTCTTAGCTGACTAATGTGATGTAAGAAACCAGCTCTTTGAATAAGAAGAGACTTGTTCAGCATGCACACCCACCGAAAGGTATGCACGGCATAAGTCCATTCTGCGCTACCCGTGTCTCTTCCTATTACTGTTCAGGATGCCTCTGGAAAAAAAGATTTTCCCCTTCATGAAGAATACCTGGCTTAACAGTGTCTCTTGCAATTATCATTTTTGTATACTCCTATAAGAAATATTTGCAACTACTGCTGTAGTGCTGCTCTTTTTGAACTGATCTGCTATGCCCAGACTTCAGAGCAGGGACTCGAAGACTTGTGAGGGTGCAGCCTTTATGTCACGATGTTCCTTTTAACAGTGAAAACCTTCAAAATCGAGCCAGGTTGTTCACTGATTGAAATTGCAGCTTGCCCTTGAATGACAAAGACTTTGATATTTAGCATTTTCCATGTGTTCTGTCAATGCAGAGTAAACCCAAGCCTCTCTGCAGAGCAGCACACTGAGCAGCTAAGCACGCCTCTCAGCAGCAGCTCCCCCACATAACAGCACTGGGGACACGGTGCTCCAAAATTACACCAGAATATGTTCCCACAGCTTTACCATTCCCAAACTTTCTGTTTTGCATTGAAATCTCAATAATAATTTTAAAGGAATAATAATGTAATGGTAATAATAACATTATTAATATTGAAGTTTTATTGTAGGCATTTTCTTTTGTCTTTGAAGCATAAGGCAGGCAGCTTGGATTATAGTGTTCCTACATGACTGTCTTTCTTCTTAGGAGTTCAAAATGCATCTGCTTTAAATAGTAAAGGCAGATTCTCAGTGTGAGGCAGATCCTTAGGATGTAAACTGTCATGACTCCCAGGAAGTCAACTAAGTGGCAGTTTTCACCACTGGGTGATACTGCTTTTAAACACCACTGTGCTCAGTGTAATAGGAACCACTCTGGAAAACCTCTCTGTCCTTGGTGTCCGTGCCTATGTGAAGTGCCTTGAAAAGGTAACTGATCAGGTTGTTGGTTAGCTTAATTTTTCTTCTCATCTTCAGCCATGTGTCTATGGAGAGGTTAATTTGGAGGGCATTGCAAAGTCATTTGTTTAGCTGTTGAAGTGGAAGTCTGCCTGAATTTGTTCCAGTCTTTAACGTGTAAAAAATAAAAATAAAAAAATTCAACCTGTCATTGAGATAACGTTGTGGTATCACTTGAGTTGCCAGTGAACAATAGTCTATATCATAAGAAAAAATATACATGTTTTGCCACAAGCCTCTGATCAGTAGACACGCTGCACAGAATGAGCATAGCAACTACATTATCTTTCACCCCGAGGTTAAGGTCATTGTCAAGGATTTGAGGACAAGCTTGTATTGCAGCTGCCTGCATTTAGAGCTGTCAGAGCTTAGAAAAACCTGCCCGATGGACACGTTCTTGTTTTGTATCATTTTTTTTAAAGCCCTGCCATCCTATGGGAGATTTAACTGAGGCCAGTGAAGAAATTTAAAAGAAAAGATCAGCATCCTTAAGTACCTGTTGTTTATCAGTCTGATCCTGCATACTCAAACAACGATTTGCTCTAAGAGAAAACAAATGGCTAGTGATCAGAACCTGCTTCTCAGGCAGCTGCCTACTGCTTGCTCTGCATGGTGTGTGAAAGGCAAGGCTCTGCACTTCCAGCTTTGGAGGGGGGGTTGTTTCATGGATATTCAGACCTCAACAAAACAGCTTGCTGGAGCCTTTATCTGCAGTGCAATTGGCCTCCTCGTGAACAGATGAACTTTTCCTTTCACCTTTTTTAGTCTGTTATGCACAACTAAAGGGTAGCGTGGCTATTTCATTTCTGTCCTGCCTCACGTATAATTAGAAAGTTCTTAAAGGTACTTATAATTGAATTATGGGGGGGTTCATGAGCATTCCAGTCATTAGGTAGAGATGTAAAAACCAAAGCTCATCTGGAATGCGTGCAGGGAAAGCAGATGATTTAGTAGGTCTGTATATTGCCTGAAATATTAGATTACAAGTGTGAGTCAAAAATCTACTGATTAAAATTTATTTTTATTAGGAAAATTATCCTAAGACTCTAGCACCAATTTCTGTGACAGCATAACTGGTTGCAGCTCGATTGATTTCAGTGAAGCTCTACTCATTTATACTTAACTCAGGCTAGGGAAGGGTCCAGTGAATTAGTCCCAGTCACATATTTATCAGGCATGAAACATTCAGCTAATCTCTTGGAGCACTGTAATTGGCTAACATAAAACATAACTGGATGATTAAAATTACAGTTGACTTTCATATTTGTTGTCAAGTAGATTTGAAATGTGGGGAAATAACTTAAAGGGTCCAATTTTGTGCTCTCTCTCCAGTGTTTATGGATTGATTGTCAGATGCAAAGTCCTTGTAGGCTGGCAACTCACAATTGCTCTCAGCTATACACGTCCTTCACCTTCTGTGAAAACTGCTGTTCTGGTGCATAGACAGGATTATTTAGCTAAACGTCAGTTTGGAAAATACAGGAGTATTATTAGAGGCGAAGGACAGCACCTTTCAGATATGACCGACGTTGTCCTCTGCGTGGTTGTGGTTTTGGTTTTGATGGAGGTCCCAGGTCTTCTCTTTCAAAATGCCGCAAAGCCAGAAAAATCTGACTGATCCCTCCTTTGACTGTAGATAGCTAAACAACGGGCTATTTCATCCTGTCAAAGATGCTTTGGGAACAGGAAGAGGTGAAATTAAAGATGAATCTCTGCCTGATTCATAGTCTCAGTCCATAATGTTGTGCAATGGAGTGAAGCACAGTCAGTCATCTACCGCATACAACTACATCTTCTCCAATACCTATTGGCTGGAAGCTGTATTGATGGGTATTTCCAGTCCCTTGTTTAGAAACTGAACTAGCCTTAGCCTTTAATTTAGAATGTCATATTTCTTGAATTTATAATTGATAGCAAGAAGGCCTTTGAATTATCCATATTAAAATATTTGATAAGGGAAAAATCTATTTTTATGAGGCTGATAACTCTTTTTGTTGCCTTCAAGTGCAATTGCAGAGGTAGAACTGGAGAACATGTCTTTAGGTACTGTTCTTACTGTATCTGTGGGACGCTTCACAGAAAGCATTAGCTTACCTCTTAAACTAAGGGCATATTGATAGAGTTGGTATTCTAATTTACCATACTTCAAATAAACAATATTCATAAAAATGTCCATCATCTTCAAGTATAATGACCTGTGAACATTTACTAAGGGTCTTCAAATAGTTTCTGATCTGTTTCCTAACAGAGCACTGAATAACATCATTATATGTACTGTGTCGTACTCCAGCAGAATTAGATTAATAAGTTATATTGATTGGCTAGCAATTCAGATAGTATCTGATACCCCTTCTCCAGCATCAAAAAACATATAAATGTGTTTGTATTGTTCCCTTCTGGAGTTCTCATTTGCTGGATGATCTTGTTGACTTGACAGTTCCTCTCTCTTTGATAGAATCAATATTTTAAATGTGAAACTAAATGCACACTGGGAATCTTAGGCATTTATAACTTTGTCTATATGATTGAGTGTTATTCATTTCAGTTTGAAGGCTCTTTGACTCATAAAGCATAACTTTGGGTAGCCAGTATCTGAGTATCTGCATAATTACACATCTTAATGGTATGAGTTTAAGGTTAAAAATTGTATTTCTAAAAGAAGTTTAGTAACAAAGGAGGGCAAAATGGATCTGTCTTGTGTCTGTATGGCCTCTGACTGCAAAAGATAGATAGGGTCTGGGGATCAGAAGCTCTTCTTTACCAAGTGGCTACCTCTTAACATGACTTGAAGCTGCTGTTGAAGCTCTTGCCATTCAAACAAATCACCACAGTGCTGCTTAAAACATGAGTTGATTTTTAATTTGTATCATAATGACTCTATACATTGTGTGACCATGAGTGATTTAAATCCTTGTCTTGTGTAATGGTTCCTTTGTGCTGAGGAGGTCACCGTGGAAGAGATTTCTTCTCTCCTCTCTATCCTCCCCAGGTGGCCACTAATCCAGAGTGCCTGATATATGTTATATAAGAATAAAAATCATATTAATTCCTCTCTATTTTAATGTATATATTACATTAGTAACCCAGGCATCAGTTTTCAGCAGTGCTTTCCAGAAAGCATACAAAGACAATGTGGACAAAAGAGCGCAAATACAAAGTGAAAAAAAAAGAGGAATACGAAGTAGTAGTAGAGAAGTGGTCTTGCACCATTTGCAGTGTCAAGAAAACTAACGTGGCTATCCATCCTCTTCTGGGACCGTACCTCAAAGAGAGTAGAGTATATCTCAGAGAATTCCAAGCTGAAATGATCAACTTCTTCTAGCCCACGTTTTTGGTCACGTGTGTATGTCTACAGGATTTTCCATCCAGAATTGGTTCTCATCTATCCATCAGAATACAGCTACGCAGTTGTCATTCTTCTGGACACATAGACGTATCTAATCTCCCTATTTTTTTGACCTGCTTATGGACTCCAGTAGAAATAGACTATTTTTTTCGATCATCTACTGTCAGCACTCATCTGTGGAATACAATATTAATGATGCTTAGAGAGGGCCATGCTGTCATCAGTACACTTTTATTCTGCTCCCTTAAATTCTACTAATTCTGAAAAGCCTTTCTTTGGCAATTGAACAAATCCACAAAATTGCAATTTTAGATTCCTATGCAAATTGTTTGTGTTCTCACTGTTTCTCTTTCTCTTTTAATCACTGCTGAGGAATGGACTTATTGGTTTGCCATTTCCTGTTCTCATAAGAGTCTTTGTCATAGGAGTAATGTCTCAGAATGCCAGTGGTTCAGGAATACTTAAAAGTAATGAGAGGTCTGCATCCAAAGCTCTTTTGCAAAGTGGACTGAGAAGGCTTTGTTTTTGCTTTTCAAAATCTTTCACCCTTTTCTGAAAGGCACAACACAGATACATTCTTATATCAATCATGCTTAAAAGATGAAGTAGTGCCAAAAAATTCTTTTATGGTAAACACTGCAATTCATCTCTCTTCAGTTCCTCTTCTTGCTGCAAACATCTAGCCATTTGCAGGCAGCTGGACCCAGCCAGAACATGCAGGCCTTTGCTTTTACGTCTTATTTCTTCAAACAACTGAAAACAGGCACTCATTAAAATACTGATGTCCTCGATTTGCTGCCTGTGCTTTGAAGAACTTTTTCATCATGGCTACACTTATCAAGATTTCTGTTCTGATGGATTGCTTTTCCAAGGTTTTTGGTAAACTTTCCAATAATTACTGCTTTCGAAAACAAGCCAGTCGGCAAAGGCCATTGGCACAGAGCAGCTGCCCGTGGGCATTTTTCTTTTTTTCTATTGTTGTGTAATGTTTGGCAGCTTTCAAAATGTAAACTTCATCTAGCACTTCTGGAAATTACTGAGTGCAAATTCTTTTTTGTTTAACATGAACAAATCCTAAGAAATGACCGAGTAGGAAATGCCATCTTTGCCCATGTGAACAACCAGATACACACCTGATCCTCATCTCCAGGACTGCAACAGGGAGCCGTGGCCTGAAATTTGCCATGCTGGTGATCTGTCCTGCGTATCAGAAGGAAAACTGCAAGTTTTCATAGGAAGCTTTTATCCTGGATTCTGATATCTTTTGAGTGAAGAAGTACAATATATACCAAAAGTTTTTGCTATAGAGGTTGTGTTGTGGCATGCTTCTTCTGCTATTTTTAGTTATTAGTGAAACCTCCAGTCTAGCAATCTGTCACATACTTGTTAACTGCTTCTGAGACAAAGCATCAAGAAAAAAATAACCCTTTCAAAAATGGATTTCTGAAATCTTTCCCACTGCCAAATTATTTCTAAAATAAAGGTAGCATTTGTGAAGCTCAACCTATTGCATTTCCCATATTCAATATAGAAAAAGATTTAGAATAATTATGTTATCACATTTCTGAAAGCAGTATCATGGGATGCTCGTCTAAGGCTCCAAAGTTCCTTATTAGGTAGTTGTTATCCTTGAGTCGTTCCAATAAACTTTGTACGAACAAATATTTAAAGATGCTGGTAGTGCAGAGGACCCCAATGAGTGCTTGACGGTTTAATTTGGTGTGCTGTTATTTGAATTTGACTGTGAACATGTTTGCAAGAGGCAAAGCTTTTGTAAGGTGGAGAAAGACAGGCCATTGCTCAGAAGCATGCATCTTAAAAGAGTTTTGGAGATGACATTGAGGAATTGGTCATTAAGGTGTAGTTTATTGCAACTGCGTGCACTGAGAAGAAAAGTGACGTCTTTTATTTGGCAAAGAAAGTTGGAAGACCAGGAGGCGCCTCTCAGATCCATCCAAATGGACACCCATAATTATAGCTTTGAATCTCTTGGTTTTGGTTTTGTCAGTGACCTAAACCATTGCCGTTTCAGAGAGTGCAGCCACAACACAAAGCAATGACTTTCCTTCCTTTGTTTTACTACTACTTTTAATTTCTTTGTAAGCACATTTTAGCCCTGTAGGCATTAAACATGTAATTCAGCCATGCTGTATAGTTTCACTGGCTCTTAATTAAGCCTGCAGTATTTCAATATAGTCTGAAAGATTTTGTAATATTGGTTTGCGCTTAGTCCAGTAATTAAACTGGATTTCCCTCTTTCTAACTGGAAATGTTTGCTGTTCTGTTGTTTAGGTTGGTTTTTTTTTTTCAGCATTCCTATCTTTAGCCTGCATATCTCTCTGCTTCTTGTTTCTTTATTTAAGAAATTACTCTCCTTTCCATTTTCCACTCACCGCCTTTCTCCTTATTATTTCTTTCTGGCTCAGTGCATTTACCTGCCAGCTGCTTCCCTTTGAATTTTTTCAGCTTCCTTTGTATTCTTTCTCCACCCATCTACCAGTATAATAATATATCCTGTTGCAGCAAATGTGTCTGATCCTGTGCACAGTAGTTAATCCATGAATTTCCTTAAGGCTTTTCATGTACGATTTGCTCTGCACATGACACTGTAAAATTATATTTTAATTTGTTAAAACCTCTGATAGTTATTAATATTTATATCAAATCAAGCTTAATGAATATGTTTTTCAAATCAAAGCCTGTGTATAGAAGGAGGTTGCGAAGACTATCACTGCTTCTTATTGAAGGCTCACAGAAAGTTTTCAGCCATCTCAAAGAAAGCATCGGTATTCATTTTCAATGCTGAGCCTTATGAATCCTTATGTTTATAACACTCCTCAACTGGAATAAATCTTCCAGCTGATTATCACAGCATTTGGCACGGTGCCACAAGCAGTTCTGGGAACAGTATTCAATCAATGTGTAAACGAGTGAAATGCCAGGAACTTTGGAAAGACTGAGAAGGATGATTAGTTAGTAAAGAATAAACAGTGTTCAACTGTTGAGGACAGCTACTAGCTAACACAGGGCTGAGGAGAATTTTCCATAATTTAAAATGAATATGTAACTTACGATTTAGACAGGTATTTATATTTTGTTATCTCACACTCCAATATTTGTTTAATTGAAGCAAGGTATACAGGGTAAGACTTTAAAAGAAATAAACACTTTGATTATACTGTAACATGTTTGCATTACCAACCATTAACTTGCCATCTATTTGGAGTTAAATAGGAAGCTAATGGAATATAAAAACTGAAAGATGAACAAAATGTTTTAAAAAAAATCTTTAAGAATTGATACAATAAAAAATCGCTTTTAGTATTACTGGAACAATCAAGCATTAGATTGTTGCCATTTATGCTGTTTTCATGCTTGGTTTTATTCTTACGATAATAATGTGCCCCTTTCAAGTTAATATCAGTTGTGCTGTTGGGGATGAGGATTTTTGTTAGTTTGTGTATGTTTGAAAGAAAATAGTTTGTAAGGAGTAATAAGCTTCTGCATTTCCCTTAGAAGTTAATAATCTTCTGAAGGGTTCACCCAAATACCAAAATACTCCTTGAGTTCCAGAGAGCATAGTTGGTCCTATACGCTCATCTGCTGAAGTTCTGATTTCCACAGCTTCCAGCTTATATGCAACAATGCCTTTCATTTAGCCATGCCCATCCAGTGTTGATGGAATCTGAGAGGTTTTAATTAAGAGTAATCTATAATTGTTAGGAAATCTTAAATTTTCCATTAAATAAAGGAATGAGTCTCATACGCAGAGCTCAACAGCTGACATACACAACCACTATCTCTTTGAGCAGCATTTCTCTATGGAAGCTGTTTTTCAAACCATGCACTGAACTTCGGCTCTCTGTTTACCCACCAGGCATAGCAAGAGCTAGGTGGAAAATCCAAGCCCAAAGTATTTTTACATTATTTGAAAGAGCTCTGGTTAGCAGACAAAGTATGTGCTGACAGCCTCTCAGACGCGCCGTGGTAGCAGAGTCAGTCTGTTGCTGCATCCTGCCTACTGCTCGGTGCACGGAAATAATATCTGCAGTGTGTGCGACAGGAAGGTGTCGGGGAGGTTCCTTTGGTGAGGATGGGTTGGAGATATCTGTGTACTTCTTGCTATATTGTTACATTTATAGACAACTGTAAGCATAATACATATGATCTCTGCCATGAAGCAGGAAAAATATGTAGGCTTGCATTCCTTTCACCATAGCATTTAGTAAGTTCAAAATCCGAGTGGGGTCATGTACTGGATTTATTAGATCTCATAGTTTTATACTTTTATACCCACAAGTTCAGGTCAGCTGTGCGGCTTTTCCCATGATCTCATTATGCGTCAATTGCCACGCACACAAAAGCAAAGTCTTTGAAAAATATTTGGATAATAGAAGAGTTCAAGTTTTCTATTCTCAGACAGAATCTGCAGTCATCTTTTGAGCGCTGCTTTACAGTAGTGACGCTGTATTCCAAGTGGGAATAAATACATGTTTTCTAAGGACAAGAGTAATATTATGACAGAAAACATAATAAAACATTGAATTGGCAAGATGCAACAAAATAGGGGTAAGAAGAGGACTGTTCAGTCTGGTTTGAAATCTCTAATTTAATACACGGTTGTGGAGGGATGTTAAAGAAGGGAGAATCTAATGTGAAATACAAGAGTTCAATGTATACAAACCTGATGCCCCCCAAAAATAAGATATTTTGCTGTATTACATCTCTCTGAAACACCTGCCTTTATTATTTATAAGCATTCTATCTTACTTCTTTCTTCAGACTAAACCCTTGTGCATTTTGGGTTGGCACCGTACCACTTTCTTGAGATGATACAATGACACGGGAGAGTGGGAAAGAGAAAAGCAGTGGAGTGTGTGTGAAGGGCTGTTTGTGTGTAAGATGGAGATTTGGCAGCAGACAAAGCGATTGTAGGAATAACAACAACAAAAATTGCATTTTAAAATACTAGAGTGAATACTTTTAATGTCAGGTTCTCTTTGTAATGGGTTCAAATTTTTAATCTATGAAGAAGGTTAAAAGTGCTATCTTTGTTGAGTAGCTGCTGTATATCTATTTCTTGGAGGTTTTTTTTTCCCCCTCATGATGTGGAAATGGTTTCAATCCCTTTTAATATTCATTTAATGTCAGTGCAATATATATTGCCACCTTACTTACTGCATTAGTAAAAAATGTGCTTATGTGCTATGATTCTCTTATGATAGAAACATAAAATCTCGGAAGGATCAAAGTCCACCAATATTCACCCTTCTGCAACAGCAGGAAATTGATCATGAAAGAGATGCTCACCTAATGCTAACATATTATTATTATTTATTATAGCACTAACAGCGTGCTAGGTGCATTAGACACCAGTGTGAAGATGAGGTCCTTGTCCTGGAGTGGCTTCAATCTCCGGGGTGATCTCGCAAACACTTAGCTATATGACTTACTATGCACGCATGAAATCTCCTTCTTGCTCACATACTTAAGTGACTTTTTTGTTAGGTACAAGGCATTCTACAGGGCCTGCAGCTTTAATTAGGCTTAACTTTCCTTGTCTCCATCATTTGTGTGTGCACACATAATGGGGAAAGGATTCAACTCTTCTAGTGCTTTATGATTATATGGAAGTTTTATTTAAAAAATGCCACCCCTATTCAGTATGTGCCTCTTATTTCCCTACACTGAATTTCCCACTTAATTTTTTACAGTCAGTAAAAGCTGTATTTTGTTTTACAGTTTTATTAAAACAAAGATCTTACTGACTACAGTGAAATTCCCAAAAGACATTGCTGTTGGACCACAGTCTACAGAGGCAGTTATGTAAACCAGCTCAGAAAAAAGGACATACATTATACTTTGTCATGTATATATTAGGGTTATTCAGATGGTAAATTCTGGTCTAAATCCAAACTGAAATAAGTTTTGCCCAGACCTCCCTAAGACCTCATTTGTTTAATTCCTCTTTGTTTGTGTGCTTGCTTCCAGCATCTCAAGAAGATCTTGCAAAGCATCACTATTTGTGGTGGTGATGTTGATGTCTAGCAGAGCAGGAGCTGGCATCTTGCTATCTGCAGTAAAGTTATCAGAAGATATAAGCAGATAACTTCACTTCTTAGTAAAACTGTTCAGCAGATATCAATACAAGTGTGGCAGTTCTTTTGACTTGCACTGCCTAAACACGTATGTTTTGTTGCATGTTGTTGAATGTCACAATATCTTTCATTTGTGAAACATCTTTTTTTTCAGAAGTCTCAAAGATGCTAGCAAACGGGAATAACTTTAAACTCATTTTTGGACATATGAAGCTTAGAGATTGCCAATTTCCTTTCATATGTTGATGAGAGAGGGATGTAAATGAGTCTTTTTGTTAATTTTTGCTTTAGCTGTGGATATGTCTTTTGCTGGGTTTTCACTAGGATGTTTATCCAGGCAGTCGATTGATGAAGTGGAGTTTGTGAACCAGGCTGGATTTCTTGACTCCCACACTTAGAACCGTGCAATTAGGCACAATTTTTTCTCTCTCGTATGTGGCCTAAGCTTTTGTTGTTGGTCACAGACTACTAAGTTCTGACTTTGAGCATCAGGGCTATGAGATGGGAATCTATTACCCGTGTGATCTGCAATGAAAACCTCTCATCACCCAAACTGTGTTTCCCATTTTTAAAAAACACAAAATTATGAAAAAACACGACAACATAACAACATGTAAATTATATTGATAATGAGAATGTATTTGTAATTACTAAATGCAGAGGTAGATATCAAAGCTGTGTTTTTCAAACAGGATATTATTTGTTAATTAACAAGAACTTCAAAAGAAAAAAACTGAAGACGTGATCATTATAATGTGCACTAAGTGCAGTTAAAACGCCATTTGAGCAAAACAATGTTTGCTAGCAGGGAGGATAATTCAGAGGGAGGAAAAATTAAAACAAGCCAGTGTTAAGAGGAGCAGTTCCAGTGGAGAATAAAGCTTTTTTCTTAATATCAGTGCTATGAAATAATTCTCTGTATCGTTTATTCTACCAGCCTTAATTGATAAGTATTAGGTGATTGATTCTTGCAAAAGAGAAGCGCTCGGTGGAACTTATTCTGTGTTGGCTTGGCTCATACTTATCATAAAAATGAAAACTACTGGAGCATAAAGAACTTACAGAAAGGAAGCATTGCTGTGGATTTAGTACAGTTGGTGTTTGATACACTCAGTTGTATTCATCACATATGCTGTTTCAAGTCATTGCTTACAATGCACTGGATCCCATTAGAGGCCATAAGCAAGCACGATATCTGAATTGAATGATGCATTTTGTGTCATTCTGACTTAATTCTTATATAATAAAATAAAGCATTTTAAAAAGCAAGTAGCACCCACTTCCATATAATCTCTCTTAAACCTTATTTGTATTTAACTGTATTTTTCTCATCTTAAAAAAGGCAAGTATTACTGAGAAGCCAAAAATTTTAAAAAGATGCTGCAAAGATGTTTACTGAGCACATGCTATTTATTGGCTTTTGATGGTTGTAAAGTTAAGTACATCACAAGCGTAAATGGGCTTATTTCACAACTTGTTCCTGAGACCATGAGGCATGAGTAATACTCACATTTATAGACAGCCACCAAAGAAACGTGGTGCAGCCCAGTGCCACGCCTGTACTGCATGGGAAGCCTTTGCTGCAGCTGAAATGCAACCAGATATTTTTTTATACTGTTTTTACTACCAATCTTAAAACTTGTAATTGTTTTTTGTGCCCTCTCAGTGGACAACTCCTTCTCCATTAAACCTTTCGATTCATCTAGACACTGGAGTTGTGAGTGCCAAACACAGCCTCCTCTCTGGTATTTAAGGATACCAAGGGAGGTAAAATGCTGGTGTAGCTCTGGGGTTAGCAAAGTTGTGTTATGCCAGTTGGTGGGTTCCCCAGCCCCATGGCATAGAACAGGAGCTTTGTCACTAGGACAATTGCTTTACCTTTCACTCTGTGACAATTGCTTTACCTTTCACTCTGTGATAACCGAACCAAAGACTTTTCCATGGTCTAGGACACTTTCATGGCATCACCCAACCAGTGCACTGACGTAGGTTACGTGAAAGTACTTTCCCTGAAAGGAGAAAGTACATTTTCATTTAGTCTGCAGGATGAGTAGTTCCCAGAGAAACCTTTTCATTAAATGTTCCATAGGTAAAATAAGAATCGATGTATAGTTTAAGCTGTTGGCCGCCAGCCCCCTGCAGGTATGTACGTATTCTTCTTGAAAGAATGACCTAAAATATGGCTCTTTTTTTCCAACCTTTTATCAGTGTGTATCCTCATTAAAGTGTTCTTTTGTCAGGAATTCTGATTTTTTCCCTATGTCTTTATGTAGATGATATTCTCCTAAATCACTGTCATGAACTCCAGTAACTTGCTAGGGTAACTTGTCGAGGAACGGAAGAAAGGCTCGATTGAAGGAGATTCAATTAAGAACATTTGAAATTTTGGCCAAAGTTTACCCCCCACACACACACTTCAAAACACCTACCAGCTGTCTTTGTTTCTAGAGCTTCTAGTTTTCAAGTCTCTCACCTTGCAGATCTCTATGTATGTGCTTTATTTCTTAAGTGTGTGCAGACCATAGGCAAAGTATGGGCATATGTGTGCGTAGGACTCGGATGTGTTGTGGCAGATGGTATCATGGTACCTACATTTCTTCAGAAGTCAGCTGAAGCCTTTCGTATTTTCATGCAGATAAATAGGAAAGCAAATTCTGAATGCTTTGTAAGGTTTATTCATTAGAATTTCATACAGGGAATAGCCGACACAATATGATAGAAAACTGCTTAACCTACTCTCTCTGTTACTGTGTGTGTGAAAGCTGAGTGCCAGGGTTCAGCTCTTTACTTAACATTTTGCATGCAAGAGAGCAAGGAATTATATCTTTAAAGCAAATATTTTCCATAAAAGAAAAAGATCCACACATCACCAACACAGAGATCAGCCCTAAGTCTTGAATCTTAATATAACTCTTAGTTCATTAACATCAAACTCGGCATTTTTGTGCGTCCCAAAATGTCCTTATCTCTGTAGAGTTCTGTGCTGATTGCTGAAGGTGATTTTGAGACAAAACACGTGTAACGGTACTATACAATTTGTCTTTGTGTCAGAAGGAAGGGTTTCAATGACTTGAGGTAAGTCAGCAGAACAGCACACGCGCGTTTGCCCGTAGTCTTACCTGAAGATATAGTTGAGCTTGTATTACAGAGAATTCAGCTGTATAAATACCTCGTGCCATCTGTGTATGGCAGGGGAATTGAGCCAGTAGAAGCTCAAGACCTGTGTCAGTGTTCTCACAGAAGGACTGTTTATGAACAGATGTTACGTGGTGTTTTTCACAGAAAATGGGCTCTGGAGAGAGAAAATGTCTATCAATTACCGAGGTATTATGTATAACAGCAATTTTTAACCTTGAGAATGATACTTTAAAGTTTTCTGTGAAATATTCAGTGCTGCAACCACTTCCTTTGTGCAAAGTAGCATATGCTCTTGCAGACTGCACAATTATTTTTTTTATTGTTGCATTTTAAGTTCTTTTTAGAAAAGGTACTGTATATTGTAGGGCTCCTTAATCCCTGCTCAAAAACTTTTTCTTTTTGCTGTTCCCAAAACCAAGCTGGGTTTTCAGAATTGTGTGCCTGTATGTTACATCCAGAGCTTCCCAGAAAGATCTAACGAATACACGTATTCAAAAACCATAATTTGTTAAGCAAACTATAAGCATTAAGTGAAAGGAAAAACATGTATTCTGGGTTAGACTCTGCCCCAACCTTGACAATTAGCACTAATTTCAGCAGGATGTTTGAAAGAATGAGGTCTTAAGCTTAGTGAATATAGACGAATTTACTTGAGACTGCAAAATAAGGCAACATTGTGTAAAAGTTTCTAATTATTAAATGCATGTATTTATTTAATAGACTGCCCACGCTATTTCTGCTAGACCAGTCCTATCTCGTTTTCCATTTTTATCACTTCTGTCAAACTCTTGCCTTCAGAGGACCTTTGAACTCAAGCTTTTCACTGCACAACGTTAAAACCAAAGCCCCCAGTTACTGCTAACAATTACAGCTATCAGTGTTGTACTGCATTTTACCAGCCTGCTCTTGCTTCAGGAGACTAACAGCATCTTGCACAAATACACTGTCATTAAATATTCTCACACGGGATGTCTATGTGTCGGAAGACCCTTATGTGACCTGTGGACCGATACCATGTTTTGCATAGCATATATACTTTCATTTTCCTTTAGCTTTCTTATTATTTATTCAATAAATCCTTTTTTCTTGCTGACAGCAGTTGTATTTATAAAGCTAAATCCAACACAGCGAAATGTTCATCACTTTATAAACTAAACGCTAATGTTTTATTTATGTGTAATGAACAGAGAAAAAAGAACTGAATTGATGTTTACCTAACAAGCTGCAAAAAAGTGCAGTAACATAATAGTGAAGTTCATAAGCATTCTGGCTTGTAATTTTTGGTGTCAACATTTGAATTGCAGAAAGAGCTTATGCAGACATAGCACGTATACAAGTGCAGTTTAGATCTACATCTATAAAAATAACATCTGTTTAAGCATACATTACATTTAAAAATAACTGTACAGTGATCAGCTGGTTAAGTACAGTTAACCAGATGCCTTTTTAAAGTGCCAGATGGAACAATGAAACTAAGATTGAAAATTAAAAAATACTGTGAAAGGTCAAATCAATTAAGCAACCTGTTTTGTTGGCATGTAACAGTTAAAAGTAAGTTTAAACTACTTAAGGAGTGAGCAATGTGAAGATGAAGCAGTTAATTTTTAACTTGCTATTTAGAAGAGGGAAAGATAAAAAGCCTGCTGCAGTTGCAGGTTCGCTCAGCAAGCCTGGAGGGATACCGCTAAAATAGACACTGCTAAGTAATGCTTGCTTTGTTTTGCTTTCAATTTAAAATAAATAGCTTTCTGTCTTTTAAATAACACTTTTTTATGGCAGGCTGAGATCATGCCACACATAGGCAAGGGTTTCTTTCTCCTGCCTTATGAGCAGTGGGTGACTGGCCAGATCGGCCCCCCAACATGGCTCATTCACAGCAGGGAGGAGCAGATGGCCCAGAGGACAGGCCTAGGGCTGGGGTCTGAATCCAGTGGTGTTGTGGGATGGATCCAGCCACCCCTCACACCTGAGCCCTGTAAGCCCCATCTTTCCTGGAAGCTAAATCTACCTGTGTTAGGTTGACATGGTTTAGTGGGCATGGTGGTTATGGGTTGATGGCTGGACACGATGATCTTAGTGGACTTTTCCAATCTTTATGATTCTATTACAAGAGGTATAACATTCAGTTTTGGAAACAAGTGTGCCTCCAGTTATGTGAGTAAGTGATCAGTATTTGTTAAAACTGCACTCAGTAATAAACCACTGAACGACAGATATGGGTGAAAGAGGTCCTGTCGTGTGAACTTGTTTTAAGCATAAGGGGAAGAATCACATCTTGGAAATCTCTGGGAGTCAATACATTATTTCTTCAGTCCTAGACAGTGTAGGATTCACAATCTGTATTTTAATTTTGAGCAATAGGACTGTGGTATCCTTGCTTTAATCAAGAGGTGTAATGATGGCTGCAGGTGTGCTGGCAAGCAGTGTAGCATTGGTGGCCAAAGAGAGAGAAAGTGTTGATTTTCCCATGGAGAACCCTGCTGCTACCTTTTGTTAATTCTTTTTCCAGCTATAACTGATTTTCATATTGCTGCAGCTCAGTGTCTCTATGTCTCTATCTCCCAGGTATTCTTCTTTGCTGGAAAATGCTTCAGAAACAGTGTAGGAACTGGTGACATTGGGAACTGCCCCTGATTTGGAAAGAGAGGGTCTCTGCACAGGATTTGGGGCCATGGGTCAGAGGGATATGCTCGGCTGAGCTGGGGAAGAAGAGCCCCCCAGCAGTGACATCCATCAGTGTTGGAGCACTGCTGCTGACTAGAAAGAGAATGTTTCCTGAATGAGTACAGGGCTATTTTCAACCCAGGAATTCAATGTTGTTCTTTTGTTTTAGTAACTTTGTTTATATCTGGTTGGCGGAGGCAAGGGGAGGAGGGCAGAGCGCTGGAGCACGTTGCTCCTTCCTGACACCTCCTCTCCTGCTCCCACAGTTCCCAGTAAAAGAGCAGCTGTACCTCTCGCATGCACAGCCAAATGTTTAGTCCTAGAACACAATGAAAAGATTTTGTGGCTGTTAAAATAAATAGCTTCCCTGTAGGGGGTGGAATAGTATGGCCGTGCCTAGGAACTTAGTGTACCCTTCTTTCAGAATCTGCTTGGATAGGACACGCTATGGGGAGAGAGGAAACAAGCCTGGCTTCTGCACTTGGCTCACTGCTCCTCACACTGAGAATAGTTACCATACAGATCGCTGGTCTTTTTGGATTCCCTTTCATGGAAATATTTTGCGTTCCTGCTGGTTCAGTGGCTGATGTTCAATTATTTTTATTATTTTTTTTTTCAAACAGTTTCTCTTGGTTGACAGCATAAAGCAAACATTTGGGCTTGCCATAAATAGAGAACATACCGGACCAGAGGCAGGTAGCTTGTGATTTTTAAGTGGATTGCCAACCAAAGTTTGTAAATCTGGGAAATCAAATCATTATATTTAACAGACAAATGTGTTTAATATAAAATCAGTGAAAAGATAACATAATAAGTACTTTGACTATTATCTGGGGGCCTAATTAGACTGGTGGAATCACTGTAGTCAGTGAAATTAGAGTTCTACAACCAGGGGGAGGGGAAACCCAGCCCTTTAGCTGAACGAACGCTAACGGAGCCCTGTTGACATTTGCTGTCCCAGGTATTCGGCAGCTGTTCCTCTCCTTTGTGGAACGCAAGGCTTTGCTCTTGCCAGGCCATATTTTCCTTAATTTAACCCCCTGGCAGAGGAAGCAATGGAAAAGACCAAAGGGGCTCAGCCCTGCTTGAAGCCCTGATTGCTCCACTGCATGCAATGCCTTCATGGCTGTGATTCCCCCTCTGCTCACCCACCACCCTGGGCACTGAGAGGCAGTGTCCCTCAAGCAGAAGCCCTGGAACTGCAGGTCTCTGCAGCCAGGACAGCAGAGGGATCTGTGCACCAGGAGAGGTCTGAAGGACAGTGATGGAGAGGCTGGAGTGTCTGGGAGCGAGTAGAGAATGGCATGAATTGTGTTGGGATGTGTTGGGCTGGTAGCTCTTTTAGGGACGTGAGTCATTTAAGCCAAGCAAATTGTTTCCCAGATGAAATGAATAATTTTCAAGGAGGATCTTTTGCTTGAATTCTGCCAGCATGTTTAGCTGCAGAGGAGATGTCTGTGCTTGCAGGGCACCGTGCCTCCATAGCTGGGTGAACTCACATTGGTAGAAGATCGCTTTGGCAGCTGAAAGTAGGTCTGGGACACTTCTTCCTCTGAGAACAGTAGTGCCAGAAAGCTTGATTCTCTGGTGATGGGTACAGGAGGATATCTACGAGGCTGCAGGCTGCTTGTTTGTGTTCCTGTTTCCTCATGCCTGGTCAGCCTTCCCCATTACTCCTCTCCTCAACACTCTCCTAACCTGTAGCTAGATCACCCTTGGCAAGTTTTCCTTCCCTTGTAAAGACGGTAACTCCCCTGTCAAGTTCTTGAGCATTTGTTTGTGCAGTGAAATCTGTGATGCTCTAAATCTCAATGTGCATCAGCTGGCATGCTCTGACATTTGGAGAGCCTTGCGTCCGTTGTGTGCCAGACACACAACGAGAGGCCCCAGCACAGATGTAGCTGGACCCCAGGTTCATCTCTGAAGGTAGGGAGGGATGTGCTGCGGGTCAGCAAGTGACCTGGGGGCTTCCTGGGGGGGAGGATGAAAAGGGAGCAGTGGATAGCCAGCTGGCTGACTGCAACAAAACCAGGGCATACACTAGAATATCATTTTCTTCTGAATTCCTAAAGTACCTAGACATCTGGCTACCTGAAATACAGCAACAAATAGGTCAGCTCAGATTGTAGAGGCATGCCTCACATCACAGAGCCTTTACGAGAGCCAGCGTCCTGCCAAGAGAAGTCTTCTTCCTCGTAACAGTAACAATTTTCTTCTCTTCAAAATCCTCCGCAGGCTTTTAAACTGGGATTGCTGGGAAACATTTGTCTGGAAATCGTTAATTAAAAACCACATAAAACCAAAACATGTTCTAGGGAGTGCATTTCTGGAGTGGAGGCAGGAGTGGTGCAGGTCCCTGTGCTGTCCCAGCAAAGTGCAAGCCGTTCCCTCACACCCATGTGATGGTCTGAGCTTTCCTTTATTCCTCTGGTGGTGCTTCTAAGCCTGTTTTACCCTGAATTATGTTTTCAGATGTATTTCAGCTCCTGATTAGGGTAACATATAGTTGTTGAGGTAGATGGTGACACTGTTTTTCCCGTGTTTTAGAAATATTCTTTTGTGAAATCATTTTCAAAGCCTGAGGGGTCCTTGCGTAACATTCCTCCCTTCTCAAGTCACAGAGGAGCCAGCTGACAGCAATAAATAATATTCTTACAGTCAAAGTTAAAAAAAAAATAATAACAAAAAATATCAAGCTATATCAATACAGGGTGATATCGTTGGTGTTGACACAGTGTGAGTTCTGGGGCACAGGGTAATGCCTTTTTTCAGTCTTCAGCAATACACCTCATCTTGACTGAGCTGTGTTATTTCCTGCCTCCCTGCCTTTCCTGCCTCAGTCTCACTCTCTGCTGAAACAGCTAAATTTGCTGCAAATGAGGAATATTTTGGGACATGAATTTTCTTACAAAACATGGGAGAAATCTAATGCTGTAAGCAAATAACTCTCTAATTAGTACAGATCCAGGCTATCAAAAGCATTTGTAGGTTACTGTTATTAAAAAGCAAAAAAAAAAAACCCAAAAAAACAACAACAACAGATCAAGAAATTGATGAACCCAGTACTGGCACGTATAAAAGACACTGACCACAGACATTTTTGGGAATGGTACCAGAGCAGCCATGAGCTCAGAGATTCTGGACCTGGAACATATGGGTTTCAATAAACAGACTTCTGTTCCAGCTCCTCAGTGCTGTTTTTTTCTTTCTTACTTTTTTTCCCCCTTACTGTACCAGCTTAATTTTATGCGGCTGTGTGCGATTCCTTTATTAATTAATCTACAAGTATTTGGCATTGCTTCCTCTCTGAGGTTTTCTTTAATTTGCAAATGTGCTGTTTTTGTCTGAGCAGGACTCGTGTCGCTAATGTTAGAACAGCAACGCATTTAACCCTCTGCTTCGTTCGATTGCTATCGCCTCCTTTTCTCCTGCGAGGAGAAGGAGCCGGCCGTGTGTGTGTGCACATGCACGCGTGTGTATTATTAGCTGTGCTGTCAGTTTTAATCCTTTTCTTTCAATCATCATTTTTCCTCAGACATGAAATATTTCAGTCTCACGCGCCGCACCGACTGTTCGCGGTGAAGCACCAGGAGCGTTTTCGAGATCTACAACAGAGGAGTACCATGAGGATAGAACAAAAGAAATTAAAACACTAGATATGCCACAGTTGTCTTATGCAGCTGTTAGAAATTTAATTATTTTATCTCATAGAATAATGTGCCCTTCAGAAATCATTTTGGACTAGATGTTTCAAACCAATGATCTGTAGTTAATTATCTTTAATAACTGTTGCACATTATGGTTAGATCTATGTTTTTGCTAAACCAATTAATAATATCTTCATTAGTATAAAGACAAGGTAGCTGGATCCTTTCATTTTTCACATTGAAAGAGTAGATATTTTAAACACTGTAATTTACTTTAGCCATACATTCCCGATGATATGACTAATTAATGAAACTTCAAAGACATATAACTTCCAAAAGCTACTTATTTAAAGTCATTGTTGAGCACTTAATGACATTATGTTGGGGCACTGCAGAAGCCCTCGCTGCCTGAGTCTTAGATTTGCTAAACCTTTTTAAGCTACCGGACTGAATGAAGCTCAAGTTATATTGGAAAGGAAATGGAGCCAATATTTCTTCGTGTTCATAAAAACCACCCCAGAACCTGTTGCTTACAGGAGGATCTATCCAGAGTTGATGACCTCCTTTCTGCTTTTCAGTTGTGACTGTCAGTTGTGCTTAATCATGCAAATCTGTGTGGAAAATGCTAGTAGAAGAACAGAGTAAATATTTAATATTTTGTGGGTTGTCTGGTGTTAATTTTGTTCAGAATCATTAGTTTTCCAAATATTCCTTTTATATCTATTTTTTTTTTTTCATGACCATAATTCACTTTCAGGGCTGGCTAATAACTACCATGTCATTCCGTCTGCTACCTGGCAATAGAATTAACCCTGAGAGCAATATTAAATACAAAAGTGATCGCCTCGCTATTAGCAGTGCTACTGATTGCACGGAGAGTAGTGTTGGAAATTTGGGGCCAAATGTTTAGGGTCTCTCACTGAGGCATGCAAACTGATGAAAAGGTTCTCCAAAAATGAATCCCCTGCAAAATTTCCCCAACCTTGAGGTAAACCGAATGCTGTTTTTCATCTTGTATGTATTTTCATACAATCTTCAAATATCATGTGGCCATCGGGGAAGGCTTTCTGAATCTTAAAAGAGCATTGTATATACAGCCCTCCAAGAAGAGGTATTTTTCTGCTATGGAGAACTGTACGCTAGGAATCAAGTGAAAAAGGAAAGAAAAAAAAAAAGAAAAAAAAATTACATCTAAGAGAATAAAGTAGTTCAGTCAACTGTACACAGGGCTGGGAGGCCAGGAGAGAAGTGTTAACAGCCAGTTGTGACAGCTACAAAATAATTATCCGAGCAGCGAGCACCTGGTCCTTCAGCTGCTGAGTTTCCCACAGGCGTCATCTTCAGTCCTGGTGCAAATAGGAAAGGGGGAATACATTTAGTTGGGATTACACTTAAACAGTAGCAGAGATAGGGTCTGTGGGCCATGTTTTGCTGTGATCCTGCTGATGGAGCTGGGGGCTGCTGATCCCATTTCATGCAGAAATTCTGATTCCATCAGGAAGGTGGCAAGGGTGGATTCCCTTAATAGGAATCTGGTAGCTTTGGTGGGGTTTGGCTGTGGAAATGCATTGCCCAAAAGCAAAGAAAGGAGAGAGTTTCGTAAGCAATTGGCCATAAGGCTTTTGTGGTGTTAGCTGTGCCATTTGTTGACTGGCATTTCAAATCTATATTAACCTCTTGCAATGCACAGGTTAACCCAAGTGATTGATGTTTAATGATAATATTAATGCATAATAAAAGGAAAAGAGCAAGAGGTCTAAAAAACGCTTTCCACAGTATATTTCTTTTTTTTTTTTCCTCTCCATCTGCTTGCTGAATTGAAAAACTGCGTTGGAGATTCCACAGTGGCAAAGTCCAGAGTGGCTTTCTTGAAATGACCAGTTCAAACCATCTTGTAGGAACTTGGCAGGCAAACCATCAAAAAGATGGTTTTCTAATAGGAACTGTATTTTGACAACTTGTAAACTCACATATCACTGGGAAGCGATGGCATATTTCTCAGATGCCAGCACTTCTGCAAAGTCCTCCCCCTCCCCGTAAAGCAGTGTCATCTTAAAAATATCATGTATTTGTGCCAGACTGTTTGAAGCTGTTGTTATTAATGCTCCAAAGAGCTGCAGGAGCCTCTGTGATCCTGAACTCACTAATCTGTTGGGGTGAGCCCTCTTTTTCTGAGGGAGAGAAAAATGAACGTCCTCTAAATTACTGTCATCATTTGTTAATCTTCGATGTATATTTTTCTTCAGCTAGTCTGAGAATATTAGCGGAGGGAAATACTGGGTTGTTTGTAAATCACACGTGTAATTTCAAGAACAAATTAAAATCCCATTTCAGCAGCATTAAGGGAATGTTTAAGACTTAAAATGTTGCCTGTGTTTTCATCTTGTCCTGTTATAAAATTTATCATTTCTTAATTAGGCAAAGGACAAAAAATACTGGGTTAAGGATGCCCTTCTAAAAATCTAGGGAGTTTTCCATCTTTCAGTGAAGAAAATCATCATTCTAATAATCTTTAATATGGGTCCATTAATAATTCTGGGATATTTTGAGGCTTAAGTAAAATAGGTGGCTCTATAAGACCAATACAGATCCTACAAATACAACTCATTCTTAAGTCAACTGTAAGAAAATAATGCCATTGTTCATTTTCTTTCCCTGAGGTTTATTCTTTGATGTCCTACATACCTAATCAATCTTTAAACCAATGCCAAGTTTGATTAAAGATTGTCAGATGAGGCTGGTACTGGTTACTTAACAGTTTTGCTTCAAGCAAGGAGTACACAGATGAAGCAGCTTGGTGTTTGGGTACAGTGAAAGCATTTTACTAGCTCAAATTTCAAGCTGGATAAATATCTATTATCAGTGCATAAGGCATCATGTTGCAGAAATAGAAGACAGTTTTGGAAAAATGCACATATTTTACATTTTTCAGCTGTGTAGTACATACATGTCAGAGTATGACTGGAGATATTTTGGGAGTACCACTGCCATGAGTGTGTCTTGAATTGTTGTTTGAGCTTTTAACCAGCAAAGATTTGTCTGTTTTTCTAGCACAGAGCTGTATGCTACTTCATTTTAGTGATTTGTTAAATATCTTTTGAGAATTCTAACCTCCCCTATTTTCTGGCTAACGCTGTAACTCAAGCCCTTCTCTCTTCCTTTTTAAGTCTGGACAGCCAAAAAAATCCAAACATTTACAGTATTCTGTGTCTTGAAAGCAAGTTACCAGGAACTGGGAGAGGCACTATACACATTAGGTTACAGATGGAAATCATTATTCCGTTTGATGAAAGTTTCAATAATATTCTCCAATCTTGAGGTGAAGAAGGCTTTCTTGTACGGCTCCGTCACAGCATTGCATTTCCAGTGTGAGAGCAAAATGAAACTCCACAGTTTCCATTGACTTTGGCTTTGCACTGGGAGTTAGTTTGCACGTGAAATAAGTACCGTATGTAAGCCAGTAATGAATTCGAGCAAATCTCAGTTGTATAAGCTGATGTTAGTGAAATTATTGAAAATTTACCACTTGAGAACTTCTGGTAATTAAAGATCATTTTTAGAGGTTCCCCTGCTCTTTGGGAATAACCTTGTGCAGTGTTCATCTAAGGGCTATTCGTAACCTGCCTTTCTTAGAGTCACTCTTTGCTACCACAAAACTAGGGGCTGGGTATGAAGAACAAGCATTTTTATCACGTCTCCTTCTTTGCTGAGTCTGTGCCTGGTCGGTAAGCCCTCAAGGAAGAAAGATATAATACAGGGAATTTGATCTCTAATTTGGATATCTTATTTGTAACACCTTAAAATTATCATAATGTGATACTGTTACTGGAGAACTAATTGGGAAACCACAGAAACTTGGAACGTGTATGCCAGTCCTGTGTTAATGTTACTTCATGTAAATGCATTGGGTTTGGAGTTGGGGATATTTTACAATTTAAGTGAGGCTTTTAAATTATGTGGTTATAATTTAAACAAAATGTATTGTGCATGGGATGATCACTCAGAAACCTCATGGCCACTTATCCAGCTACTTGTCCCTTGAGAATGCTTCATGTTGTGAAAAATCTTGAATGGGCCAGCAGTGCTTAATACATAAATGCTTCCTAGCTCCCAAGAAATGAGTGATTGAAAACGTTAAATGCTGCTGCTGCCATATTTATGAAGAGGAATCAAAGCTCTCGGGGGCTGTAAAAACCTTCATTTTCCGGTGGCAGCCTGACTCATCTGGCCAAAAGATACCCATCAGAAAGGAGCCAGATGAAAGGGGCACTGAGCCCAATCTAAGGCAAATGTGCCACAAGGTATTTTCTTTTTAGTAATCAGTATTTAAAAAGTCACTTAACGTATCTGTAGAACTGAGAACAGGGATTTCAGGTAAACTCAAGATCAGACAGGATACTGGTTAAAAACAATCAGTAGAACTTCTCTGAAACCAAAACTTGTCGGAGACTGAAAAATGCTATGCATATTTTCTTTAGTCATTAAAATTCCAACTACTTCTTGAAAGCAAATTCATATTCACCTGCTTGTACTGGTTTTAGCTGGGGGAGGAAAAAATGTGTGCAGAGAGACCTCTGAGCTGAGAGATTGCTAAGCTGACCCATGCTGAAGGCGGGAGAGCTGGCATGGGGACTTGCCTGGGTTAAGCCCTGCAACCAAGGAGCCGCATGGAGGGCTGATGGGGAGTGAAGCTACTGAATTCTCGCTTCTGTTTTTCTTGTTGATGTTTTGGATTTTTTTGGTTCTAGCAACCGGAAACGTGATTTCCGGAGAGAATTAAAAAACAAACCGTGGGGCTGGAAAAAACCTGGCTCTCGTATCTGTGTTCTCTAATCAGGATTACATCCTGAATTAAATCCAGCTTCGCCTTATTTATTATCCGTCGAACTGCTTTGTGCAAATGTTACGAAAGAGAGCTGCGTCGGGGAGTTTTTCTGTAAGCGAGCCATTGGTTTGGGTACACGGGGTCCTGTCGGGGCGGTGCGGCGTCCTCCAGGCGGCACCAACGCATCTCGCATCCCCGCTGCCTGCCCGGCTCCGGCTCCCCGCGCTCCCCAGCGCTATTTGTGCGCTCTCCGCCGCCAAACCCGCTCTGCCTCTGCGCTGCGAAGGGCCGGGTTAACAAAAGAGGAGTTAACCTTGATAAGAGCCGTCAGTAATTGCCTATACAATAGATATTGTGTGTTCTGGGAGCTTTAAAGCAATGATAATGTAAATTGCCTATTTGCTGTGACAAACAGTGGTCTTGTAGTACTTTTCCAGCATTTCAGTGACTTGCGAGTTTTGTGATAGGTACCCAGTTGCTACATACTCTTTCTTAGTCTTTGCAATGCTCATAAAAAGTTGCAAGAGCTGGTTTGCTTGGATTTCTTCAGGTTAACCAATGCATGCACCACTCCTCTCTCTCCCGCAGCTGATGTGATGAAGTTATCTCTGGTCTTTGCAAAGTTGTGCACATCATGTTGCATTTTTCTCAGAGACATGCACAGAGTCAGTGGCAGGTATGTACATGAGCCAGTGTTGCAGCGTGGGGACCCATTCACCTGTACTTGATGGCAGCTACAGGACATCCTTGCCAGCTGTAGTTTTGCCTAGTGGGTGCAGGATGTAGGCATGTCCCACACTCATGAGGCAGCTTTACGTCTTCCCCATGCAATATGTGGGAGGAAAGGGCATTGTAGCAAGACGTTTTCAAATGTTTCAATGAGCACCAAGGTAGAAATTGCTTCCGGGTATAGTCAGTCAGTGATACTGCTGGCTTTGTTTTGCACTGATATATGGGAAGCCCAGCCAACCAAGGTCTAGGCCCTACTGAGTTCAGTCTATTTCAGTGCACACTGAAATTTGTCCATAAACAGCAAAACGGGCGAGGAAACAACTGGATACAGGAAAAAAAGAGAAGTGATTTTCTTGATGTCATTGGCATGGATCGGGTTGTTGCTATCAGTAAGGAGGGCAGGTTTTCTGATTTCACCTACTCGTGCAGTAAACTGCAGCTAGAGAACCCAAGTTTTACGGCAGTGAATCATGCTATGCCTCTTTCACTGATAGCCAGATGACCATGGCTTACTCTGTAAGCTATGCAAGTCCTGATGCCTCTTCCCAGAAAGCAGGGCTATTTTAGTGAGAGATTTTAGCTTCACAGGGTTTGGAAAAAAATCTTATTAAACTTGAGAACAAGGTCTGTGCAATGTTTTTTTCTGCTGCTGACGCTACTTGTCACATTGACTTGGAAAATCAGCGATACAGAATATACCCACCATGCTTTGTACTAGCTCCATAGCTGCAAATGTTGCAATTACTGTGCCTTAACCAAAATTCCCTTTCTATTACTTAGCAGTCTGAATACAGATCAGAAGAAGCAAACATATAAAAGCTTTTGCTCCTAAAACCTAACTGGCTCTTCTCCCTTGTTCTGTGGTCAAAAGTTAAATAGGATGTTCTGATTATCACCACTCCCAAAACAGATCAGTGGTTGTTTTTTTTTTTCTGTTCAAAATAATTCCTCCTCTTCTTGCAGTTAGTCTGTGCCAGCAAATTCAAAATACGGGAAGCTTGACCTTATCTGCAGTTCTTGCCCATGTGCCACACATCCTGCACCTACCAGGAAGCACGGATAGGAAGGGCTGTCCAGTGGAGACTTCTGGGTTCAGCCCTTCCTACCAAATCGGTGACTTAACAAGGGAATAGTAACCCACTGGGAATCTGATGCGGAGTTACTTGATGATAGCAGAATCCAGAGGTTTTGTTGCATTTGTTGAGGAGGACCTCTGTTTGAAATAAATAGGTGAGGAAAAGCTTTCCACTGTATACATGTGGATGTGGTGAAAAGGAATCTTCACCTCCTGAGTGCTGAGGGGAAAGGCAAAACCTCTTTCGAACTCTACTGCATTCACCAGTGTAGAGTGAAAGAAAACATTCCTCCCTGATCCTGATGCTGGCAATTGTCCAGAGCCCAGAGCACCCTGGGAAATACCACTTTCCAAACCCTGCTGTGCTACCTAATCACACAACGGGCTACATATGCCATCCAAGAAAATAAACACAGGTCTGTGAAGCTGTTTGTCCTGCAGGGCTAGGAATGCTCTTCCTAACTTGGCAGGGCAGTATAATCCTCTCTGAAAGGGGAGAGCTGCTTGAACTCAAACTGACTAATGGGATTGAAGAGAAGCCCATCAGAAGCTGGCACTGTCCTTCCCTCACCCTGCCAACGTGCCACCAGATGACATGGCGCTGGGTGCTCTCGTGTGGCTTGTCTTGGTGTCATGGTGGAAGGCAGACCACAGCCCCAGAGCCCAGCGGGGGCCCAGAATGTTGATGAGTGGCAGGTTGTACCCTAGGGCTTGTGGTTTATATGGGAAGTTCTTAGCTTTTCTTGGCCTCTGGGCAAAGCCTTACTGAGCGAGTTGCATGCTTCAGTAAAGAGCATGGACTCCACTCCCTGGCAGCCTCAGGAGTGACTGAAATTTGCAGCAACTGCAGATGCCTTCAGAGGTTCTTGTGGTTCACACAGGTTCTGGGCTGGGTCCTGGGGCCTCAGAGAGGACAGAAGTATGGGGGCTTGTTGCAGGTTGCCAACTGGTCAACAGCAACTGCAAATTGCATTGACTTCTCTGAGTCCTGATCTGGTGCTCTTCTCCACTTCTGAGATCAAAACTATATTTTTCTCTAAGATTATGACTTGCATGGATGATAATACAAATTGGGATTAGGTTTTAAATCATCTTATTAGCTCTTCTAGCGAGATGAACCGAGCGACACGATTTGATTAAAAATTGCCAAGACCTCCCCTTCCACCCCCCTCCCTCAGTTTTGTAGGAAATGTTTGCTTTGTGGGAACTAAGAAAGAAAGTGTTCCACGAGGGCTTCTTTAATTACAGCGTTAATAAGGTACGCTGTACATTGCTCTAGGAATCTACAGATTTGATGCCTTAAACATATTGCTATCTGAAACTCTTGAAACTCTCAGAAGTTTTAAAAAGTGTGTGTTTAGGTTAAGGTTAAGTTGCCCTTGACAGCATTTTTTAAAAAGATTTGAATTGTTGAATAACCACCTTTCACCCATCCCTAATTGTAATTTAAATGACAATATGCTCCCAATCAATAGCTCTTTGTCACACTTTGAAGATCAAGGATGAGATTTCACCCCATGAGTTTACATGGCAAAAGCTCCTTTTTCATAATGCTAAAAATGCTGCATCCTGCTGTTAAAGAAGTATAAGGATACCTGCTCTCAAATAATTAGTTTTGAATAAAAGCATTTAAGTCATACTTTATAGCCATTAATTTGAAACAATTCAAAGCCCTTCCTTTCTGCTCTTTGTTAGCAGCTAAATATCACAATAGATATTTTAGCCAACTGGAAAAATAAATCAGTTATAGCAGAGTAATATGAACAAGTTAGTTAGATGATGCTATGAGAGCTGGCTCTTGAATAACTATCTTTATTTTTTTCATCACTTTTGTTTCCGTATAGAACTACCCCAGCTAGTGGAAAATTGAAAAGCTTTTAATGGTTATCATTGTGTGTATGTGACTTTGCAGAACTGTGTGCATGTCTAATAGGTACATATGGGGGCAAGTTGCTATTTCTCCAGTTGTACATGTAAAGACAAGAGTTTTATTACACAGACTCCACTCACAGTGCTGAAACTTTTTTCTTTTTATTTCTATTGCTAGGAGTCCTAGACGAGGGCCAGGGCTCTCCTGTGCTCAGTGTCATGCAATGTGAAACAGAATGATGGTTCTTTGTCCCAAAGTGCTTACAATTCCTGTTTTTAGTTGGAGCAGCAAGATGTTTTAAGAAGGATAAAGTCTGGTCTGTTTCTGTGTTGTCCTTGGTAAACCCAATCTAGTCTGGACTCAAAAACGGAGCAATTCTGCTCGTTGCCAGGGAGAATACATAGGTATCCAATGAGTCATGGTCAAACATACGGCCATTATTAGACCACAAACACAGGAGGAGAAAAAAGATTTCATTTGGACCTGTTGTCAATGCAGAGCTGGTGAAGAGGAATAACAAATAACTGAGTGGAGGAGTTTGCTCTTTAGGTATTTATGAGGAGCTTCTCTCCTTGTGAGGATAGACTGGGGAAAAACAGAACATGCACGTTGGAAAATTTAACTAGAGCAAAGGACGCTGTGTCATGGTCTAAGAGCATTTTAATGGCAAACTAGAGACAATGGGAAAAAGCAGCTACAGCTTCAAAGGGCTGTAGTGAATGAAAACAACGTTTAATTTAGAAGTGAAGTGGCAATAAGAGGAAAGAATTCAAAGAGAGAAGTGATTAAGTTTTGTGTTAGAGCAACAATCTCTGCGGCACTATCACAAATAAGAGCACATTCATCCAGGCCAAAAAAAAAAGAGGATGCTGAAGAAATAGGAAACAGGACATAGGGTGCTGAGCATCACAATGCACTGTTGTGTTCTTGTGGCTTAATGGAAAAGGTCACGTCTGAGAGCTGTTACGCAGAGATGTTTTGCAGGGCTGGGCCATATGTTAAGATTTAGAGAAAAATTTCAATTAAAGATGGAGCACAAGTTCTTTTAAACGTAGTCTTGCAAAAATATGGAATGCAAAACAACCCATGGTGAAAAAGGAAAAAAAAAAAACAACAAACAGAAAAATTTGGAAGCTGTCTTTAGAGAAAATCTACAAAATAAAGGTTCTGCACTTGGGCAAGTTCTCTCTTGCTGAGGTTGTCTGATATGGTAGGGAGCTGCCTGGTTTTACTCAGGCACTGAGTTATGCTTGGGCCAGCATGGAAGAATCTCTGTTATTGGTGTTAAGAAGGGTACATCTCTAAATTGGCCCATCTGTAGGATTCTAGTGGAAGAATTGGACAGCCCCAGGTTGTGCTCTCTGAATTAAGTCATATACAGATACATAGCAACTGATATTGCCCTAGCAGTAGATGTTATATGCAGTGATCTGGACATAAAGATATGGTATGGCTGTGCACGACTGGCTAATCACAAAGCCTTTCTGTATAAAGTGCAGATAATAATATTTCCAGTTCTGACACTAGTGGTTAGGGATTGATACTTCTGAACATTCATTTTTGAAAAACCGTATTTGTATAAAGTATTGTTTCTTTTCACTTTGTTTCAGATTATTAACACTATTGGTCATTGTACCACTATAATCAAAACACAAGATTTATTGATGGCTTTTATTTCCTATATGTGTCTTATAAATGCCTTAACAGATGCACAGGGTAGTGAAAATGATAGGGTACTTCAGAATGGCTCAAAGTCACTGCTTCTTTAATAAAGGCTTGGTTTTGTACGCGGGAAGAAATGGAATTCACACCCCAACCTATGCACAGCTGCAAGCCCTATTAAGTGAAACCCCTCCTAAATATAGATCCAATGGCCTCATCCCTGGCCAGCTTCCAAAGACCATAGAGGCCTATTTCCCTCCTTCCACACCCCCCTTCCAACCCACAGTGAGCACTGAGTCGCGACTTTCTGCTCTGTAGCTGGGAAGCACCAGCGAAGAGCTGGAGGGTCCAAGAGGCATAGCAAAGACTTCCTGCAAGGAGGGCAATTTTCACGTGTGCATTCTGTTAGGAGAAAGAACACTACAATCTCTGTAGCTATTTTGAAAGTGTATGTTTACTTTCCTGTGTATTGTCACTTTAAATAGTGAAGAGCCCCCCTCCTTTTTGTTTTCCCTGAGTAGCCCTCAAGACAGCATTCACAAGATGAGCAAGCCTGAGCTATGCTCAGACAAAACATTTTAATGATCAGGAGAGACCTGATGCTTGGCAGTTGCTGAAGATTGCATGTTAAGAGCAAGCTAAATCATCATATTGCAGCTTGAGTAGGTCCAGTGATGGTGCATTACATTGCAACAATTGTGCCTGCCAGAGTTAGGGTTGAGTGGGCCTTCTATTATAGACCCCAACTGGTAGAGTTGAGTACTTTGGCCACTTCAGATGTCAAGTGAAATTTCTCCTGTGAATTGACACCCAAACATGTCACTTTCCTTACAAAATGAGATCCAAGCCCTCAGCAAGGCTGTAGTAAACCTCACTGTTACAAGTTCAGCTTTGGCAGCACATCTCCTATCCACAGGCGGAATGTTTGGCCAAAGTGCTCTGAGTGCGTACATGGCCGACGTGCCACAGACCTGCAGAGCTCATTGCAACCAGCAGGGATTACTGGGACCAAGAATGTAACAGGATTAAAGAAAAAAAAAAAAGGAAGTTGGATGAAAATTAAGGTAAATATCCTGCATTATATTCTTAAGATTTGCAACAAAGCTTTCTGGAAGGCACAGAAACCTTTATTTGTAAGCGTTAGAAATGGATTTTCTTCATGGGAGAGTTGTTCTTAAGTTGATTCAGGAGAGAAAAGATGTTCTGGTAGTGAGGATGCAAGTGGAAACTCCAACCCCAGACCATAAAGTCTCTCTGTGGTGATAAGGATGCAGGGCAGACTTAGATCTTCAGAGATATTTAGGACTTGACCTCTCAGTAGTTGCTGGAAACCTCAAGTGAGGGAAATTCTGATGATGGGGCCTTAGGCTGTGCTGGCCATCTCTTTATTGAAGAGCTTCACATCTACCTGTCCTGCCCAGTGCTGCGGTGGGCAAGTCTGACAAAGACTATGTGGAGTTGAATGGGTTTGGGCTGAGTGAAAGAAAATCCTTCCTACCCATAGATTACCAGCACTGCTCTGCATGCAATTTAAAATACTTGATGGTATCATGATAATTTTTGTGTCAGGTTTGCTAAATATTCCAACAATATGACCAGGTTTTGCCAAAACCAAAGAGTAAAAGCTGATGAGAGAATGTTCTGCAAACTTAAAAAATCACCTGCAGTGCTTAAGATGATGAAGGTAGATTAGATAAGACTAGCAAAGTTATTTGAACATAAACATTTATTTAAAAAATATCCACAGCATTGCTGAGCCCACAAACATTGTATAAATAATACACAGTTCATGAATAGGAATGAAAAGACATCTATTCCTCACCAGGATAAATTTGTATTCTGCACCTGCCAGGTGACTTTACCATTAGTACAGCATTAGTATCTTTGCAGAGAGATCTAAAGAAAGTTGTTCTTGAGAATATGCCCCTGAAGCTTAAACTTCAGTTATTAATGGATAGATTTACAAATGTATTTATGCAATTAAAAATTAGAATACATGACTATTCATATTTATAAAAGCTAAGGAAGGCGGCTGCCCTGCTGCTGTTTCGGTCTGTGCTAATGCTCTTTGGTACATTAATGTGTTTTTAGGGTCATAAGCACTTTGTCAATCATACTCTTACTCTGCAAACAATGCTACGTGTGCTTAGCTTTATGCATGCAAATAGTACCCGGTGGGATTGCTCACATGAGTAAGGTATTTGCATATCTATAGGAGCTGGCCTGAAATGGTAAACATTACAGAGTAGGTCTAAACGACCATCTTTGAGTCTGTGAGTTTAAACATGACCAAACTTCAGAGGTGGCTGGTTTCATGCTAGTGGTGCCGAAAGTCTACAGAAAAATCCTACTTAGGATTTGGTCTGACCTTGCAAAATGTTCAGTCCTCTTGCTTGGAACCTATCTCTTCAAAAAGAGATTTTTTTCTTTTCTTCTCCTTTACAGCTTTACCTGTGTACTCCCGAGAGTCCGTCTCGGCACTGGTGGCTACAGAGCCTTCTGCTCAAGTGAAAGGTGGAAAATAACGCACAGTTGGGGATTAAAAGAAAAGAAACCTGGCTAGGAACTGCCTTCTGCAATGTCAGAGTTCTTTCCTGTATCCACGTGCTTGTCATCTAATTTGATCAAACAAACAAACAAAACTCTTCAGCTAGTGAGACTAAGTCAGCAGTGTGTCAAAAATTTGGATTTAAGAGCAAAGGAAGGAAAGTTTTGGAATCATTTGTGTACACAAATGCAACCCACATTCCACAAAATACTGAATATGTAAAGCTTGTTGTTTATGACTCTGTCTTTAGTTTGGACAAATTCCTAATGAGTCAATTATGAGCACATACATCATCATTTGTAAGGTACTTACTGTATTATGTGCTTTAAAATGAAAAGAAGGTATTAGCTTTCAAGTACATTTTAATCTTGATGCTGCTAACAGATACATTTGTCTCTATACATTAATAATCTGAGAGTTAATATTCTGTTTCATCAAAACAAACATTAAGATGATCTGGTAACTCTGCAAAATAAAGCCTGTGTGTGCAGCGAACACGCACTGTGCTGACCAGTTCCCCATCGACTTAATTGCAGTATCAGGGTCTAAATCACAGTAGCACAGCCACACTTATCAGATGAATAACTCCTGCAGATGAGAGAGTATTATTAGATGTGCCAAACAAAAAATAACAGCACTGCTGGGCTTTTTTCTTTTCCTATTTGTGTATTTTTAGTATGTTTTTCATATGCTAAGTGATAAACACCTAAGAAGTATTCCCCAAAAGATTCCAGTCTAAAAAGATGGAATGCTTGGACAGAAGGATGTTGTTGATATTGTGGATTTGAAAGTGGAACAGAAGGAAGTTGATGGTTTTGATTGTAGTTTTGTTACGGTCAACTTGTACACATGTGGAACACTGGAAATCAGGTTGGAAATGTGTATGCATGGACCAGAACTCTATCAGGTATCTCCTGGAAGCTCAGTTGTGATGGTCAAATTTGTGCAACTGGCACTTTGGGAAATGCCCAAGACCTATCAGGATTTTGCCATTGCTGTATGGGGTGATTATCTCCAAAAAAAAATCAACCAAAAAAAAATCCATGAATTGTACTTTCAGATGACTTCTGGTATAGAAGTTGTGATTGCTCTTGTAATGCAATTCTTCGGAGGAAAGGAGTGTTTATCCCCATTGCCCAAACCCGATGCAGTAAACTGCACGATGAGTTACTCATTCAGTCCTGTAGACAGCTATACTGCTACAGCAAAGAGAGGGCTTCTCCCCTCCATCACTGTTCCTGTCCATTGCTCATTGCTCTCTTTTAACTGTCATGCAACATTCATGCTTGGTTATTACAGCTGATTTGATTTTTTACCACAGAAATGTTTTTACCATAGACATTAAGATTGCTACCTCAGCACATCTAGGGTTTGCAGAAAGCACTACCTTGGAAACAGGGAATATCCTCCTCCTGCTCACTGTCAGAGATCACACATTCTTCTGTCCACAAACGTGGCAGGGGGCTCTACTTCTCTCTTTCCCATATCCTTTGGGTTCTGACCTCAATGGCTCTTTCTGCCCTTCCTCATCTCGAGTCCATTCATGAACAGCTAAACCAAGCAGGATGCAGTGGAAATCCTCTGCTAGACCCTGAGATTTGGGAGATGCAGCAGCAGGATTGGGAACCAAGGGCACCAAGGAAAGGATCGTTAATACATTAATGAAAATCCGCACAGATTAGCCCGAATAATAGATCGCATGTACTGTTAACCCTAGTGTGGGGTCACTGGGACAGGCAGCAAAGGATACTTCGGGGCATCAGGGTCCCAGACACCAAAGGGCAATGCAGAGGTGGGGAGGCTGTCCCATGTCAGGCAGGTTGGATTTCCTTTAGAAAGGTGTTTTGGACTCTGCAGAAACTCAGGATGAATGAAATCCTCTCCCTTATTTTGTGTAGCTCTCCAAATGATCCTCACATGAAATCAGATGGACAACCCCGCCACGGTTTATTTAATGCTGCTTCTCTTTCTGCCTCACTCTCTGCGTGCCTTATTTCTTGTGCCAGACTTATTCTCTCTTTGTTTTTATGGGTTTTGCAGCAGTAAAACTGGCTGCTGTTTAGCAAGGAGAGCTGCAGCTTGATTCAAACCTTAGTTACAGACTGTTTCTTTTTGTTGTTAGACACTGCCCGCCTCATACTCTACCTGGCCAAACCTGCCAAGTTTTGGATTTCCTAGAGGAGGCTTTTTATTCTGTCTTCTTGTCTGCACATGTACACACAGCCCCCAATTATATAATAGGTGAACTCACCGTTGTGCTATTGTGTGTTTCCCTCTCTTTACAAGCTAACTGCACTGACACTTTGTTCTATTTGGAATCCATTGTTAGCTGGTTCTGGGCTGCAGCCCTGAGGTCCCCTCAAATCTTCACTTTTCCCACACCTAATCAGGAGCTTATTTTTAGCACGGTTTTTCCTCCACTTTTTAAGCTCTTAGAAGGTTCAAATCTCTAAAATACTGAAAACAGTCTGGCCAACACGGTCTCTCTAAACAGATCCATGGAAGGACTGTGTAATTTGGGGGTAGCTTGTCAGCCTATGTAGGATGGCAGAAGAGCTCTTTTGGTGGAAAAAGAGCGTAACGTTTCTAGTGCACAAGCAGGAGGTGATTCCCTCCGTGCCACTTTCAGGCTCAGCTTATGAATGGCCCCAGAGTGCAGAGGCAGCTCCTGGAGGGAGCACCGTGTTGTCATCCAAGCCTCCAGCATGCCATGTATATCCAACAGCTGGGGGGAGGACAGGTTCCCCTTCCAGCCACCCTGTTGGGTGAGCATGAGGCTTCCCAGCAATGGTACACGTGTGGCTCGGCACAGCTCTTCTCATCCTCACTGGGAGTCAGGAGCATGCAGGGCTCATTGCAAAACTGCCCTTTGCTGAGAGCGGTTTCTTGGAAAAGTGACCACATATTTCTGATCGAAAGAACGGAAAGGTTGCAATCTTTGCATCTAGCTTCTACATCGTCCTTCTCTGAGGACCACATATGAGGAGGAAGGGGAAAAACAACTGCAAACAAACAAAAAGGGAGTGAGGTGGCTGAGCCCAAATTAGATTAATTAGCCTCAGGCTGTTTTGTATGTTTATATTTAATTTAGGTTTAGCTACTTCAAAGTTCACATAGTTCTAGTTAATAACTTTACTATAACTTATTATTTTCAGATGTTGGCAGGTAGACAAGTTGTGAGTCACCTGGAATATGAGGCTAAATAAGTAATACTCGCTGGCAGGGTTTTGACCATGACTGATTACACTTCTCTGTCTTCTGTGTTAGAAAAATATAGCTTCAGAAGGAAAAAAGTCTACTTTTCTCACTTCTAGTGCCATTTTATGTTGAAATGTCCGTAGGGTGGGTTAGATTTCATACATAACTGTCTAGCTTTCAAAAACTTTCAATCTTTAATCTGCTGCTTAATGGTTAGTACATCCTGTAGCAGACCAGGTCTTTATTATTTCGTTTGACCTCATTTGTGAACCTAGGAAGGTCCACAAAACCTGTTTGTTTATGAGCAATGCAGTCGGGAGGTTAGTAGCCTTAAATCACAGAGGAGAAAATGAATGGGTAGCTCTTTATTCAGGGTAATAAAATTATTGTCACTCCAACTATAGATTTTTGTAGGTTGTTACATTAGTTAAATAAAATACTGCCTCATCAATGTACATTCCAGTTCCGGCTAGTCCGGTTGTTGGCTGCAGAGGCAGGAATTCATTCATGTTGCTGGCAGTAAAAAGAAAGAAAATTGTGTTTGACAGGAGTAGAGAGTTAAGATCATAACTTCTCAGAACCAATAAGGGTTCGTGGAAAAATATATACTTGGGAAGAACAAAGCCCTAATCACAGGCGTTGCTTGCTGGAGGTCTGCAGCTGTGACAAATAGTGTGATACTCATGAATATGCAAAGTTCTTTTTAGCCTGTAATTATAAGAATCATTGAGCCTATACATGCATTTCTTTGGAAGCCTCAGTTGCATAAAGCAGCAGATGTATTTTGGTGACAACAGTCAATAGTAAAAGAGAAACTCATCACAATCCCAGGAGCTCAGTGTGGACCTGGCAGGCTGTTCTAGAGCTCAGCCTCCTTAACCCATAGGGAAGACTCTTTTCTGACAAAAAGATTAAAAAAAAAAAAGTAAAAAAGCAATGTCAATAAATTCAGAATCAAGTCAGACACAGGAAAGAGGTAACTTAGGCACCTGTCGCAGCTTATCATGGAGGGAGATTATTATTACAGTGTTATGTGTACCTGGGGATGGAGGCAGCTGTTTGCATTTTCTGAATATCACCTTGGGAGTAACATCTTCCCTTACCAATCTAAGCATATATTTTACAAACTGAAATACCCATTTATCAGCTGTATTAAAGTATCTGTGTGTTTGTCAGGCTTATTTCAGCAGTAAATTGCATTGCATGTGTTGGTCTTGCTGAAAAGCACTGAGATGTATCCCATGTTAGGAAAGATCATCTCAGGATCTTGCACCTTGTTTGCACTGCTCCCGTGTCTACTTTCAGAAGATTTCTTATGGCTTTTCCTTGCCATGCAGAAGGCTCTTTAGAAAATTCTGGGCCCATGTCTCTCTGGTCAGTTCCAGTCACTCTGTTAAACCCAAACACTTCTCCAGGCAATATGATGGTGATCTGTCTAAACTTCTACAGAATATGTCTGCAAATACTTGGAAGGAATGAGCATGTTTTGCCCTTCAAAAAATCATGTGAAAGGCATAAATAAATTATCATGACAGTTATTATCATGTGGTGTAAGATGGTAAGGAAATGGTTCTTTTCAGGGAAAAGACAATAAAAATGATGTGCTTAAGAACAATAGGATATCATTTAAACTATTGAAAAAAACCCTACTGTATGAAAAGAAATCACTGTGCTTCAAGGAGCTGCAGTGTACGTGTTCAGGATTGCTTGGCTCTTTGTTCTTGTTAGCGTAAACGAGACAGAGTATTTGTTCTTAGACAGCAGCATGCTTGCTCCCTAATGAAATTCCTTTTCTTCTTAGGATAACCACAAACTGAGCCAGGGCAGGACAGGGGGACTCAGACATGGGTTTGGAGAGAAACTGAGTGACAAATTCATTTAAAGCATATATATTAAAAAAAAAAATAAAATAAAATAAAAAATAAAAGCTTTGTTTTATGGCATTACAGCTTTCTATCTCTGCTTGCTCAGGACTTGCAGAAATTTAGTACCTTTAAAGCATTTACTTTTTGCATGCCAAAGTCAGATGGAGAGGTGTACATCTCCATGGCTAGATGGATGTGGTCAGCAGGAAAAAATGGCCCTATGATACAAATGAGTGACCCATGGAGCAGCAGAAGGGGATCTTGTCCTGCTGAGTGCTGTGCAATCTGTTGAAAGCAAGCCTTCATACTGATTAACTACCTCTCTCTGCTTCCATAACATAACTGAAATACAATATGTTACATAAATAAAAATCCTTCTGGTTATTAAGAGGTCATTTATTTGGGGAAAATGTCCGCATGAGTGTATAGACCCCATTCATCCTGAATGGAAATGACAAATAATTGGGTTCTACGTGGAAAACCCACAGGGGCTAAAAGACTGTAGGGGTGGAAGGCTCCATCCGTGCATGGGGTTGGGCTGCAGGTTTGGTGTCACCGATGTCACCCTGGCAGCAGGGGCTTTGGGCACACGTTGGGTTCGTATCAGTAAAGCTCTTGGGTCAGCACCCACGGCTGGTTTGCTAGGGCTGAACGATGCCCATGAGAAAAAATCTTGCCCCCAGGCTCCAAAAACCAACACAAAAGGTAGCATCGTCTGCAGAACTGCCGCCTGGCACGTTTGTACATTTCAATTTCCAATAAGCCGCGCTCTGTAATCACAAGGCTTCTAATCTTCTACCGCCCCGTCACAGATTTTGAATTCAAATTTCCTTCTTTTTGTCTGTATTTAAAAAATAATAATAATCATTTTCCATCTATTACAAATAACAATACGGATCCACAGACTGAATGCTGAAGTTGTAATTCAATCTCGGGCTTTGGCTGCCATTCATTGATACCTCGAGCTGTGCTCTTATTATTTATGACATCAGCAGAAACTCTCGATTGAATTGCAGCCTTATATTTAATTAGGGACTATGTATTATTTTGTATGCAATATCCAGAATTAAAAATAGCCCCTTTCCAGAGTATAATGGGGAAAAGGCAGCAAAGTTTGAATATATATTCTAATTGATATTTCTTGTACTTATTCTAAAAGTAATCAAAACGTATGTTAAATATTAATTATAATATTTTTACTGCATTGTGCACCCTGATTTATTGCTGCCTCTTTTGGTTCACTTTTTAATTACTGTACATTATAAGAAAACTAAGGGTTTTTTAAATAGAAGAGTTATTTAGCATTGAAATTAATGTATAATTCAATATCAATCCTCATAGTGAATGTTATATTAAACGTAATGAACAAAAGGTGTATTTAACACAGTTTGCAAGTTTTTTCTTTTTTTTCTTTTTTTTTTTTTTTAACTTTTTTTTTTATTTTCCCTCCTCTCACAACATGCCTCTCAACTCTCTCCACATTTAAAAGTCGGGGACAAAGCTCATAAAGGAACAAAAGACTAAAATCAGGGATGGTCTTTTTTTAAAAGAGGTGCAGTTTCAAAGCCTGGAGGAAAAAAAAAAAGATAGAAATCAAAGTGCTCTTGAATACAGAGAACATTTTAAAGGAAATATTGAACTGTTTGCTTAAAAATCTTACATTATTGCCTTCTTTTTTAACTCAATTCCTTTTTGAAGGAGAACACCAGATAGGGACAAAGAGAATATTTTCATGCAAAAATCAGGCACAGGTACAGAGGCACAGCCAGACATCATTTCAAGTGGGCACAGGAATTTAATTCAAGTTATTCTCTCCTTTATTCCACATTTAACAAAGTTGAAGGATTTATCCACCTCTCTGACACTAGTGCAGACTTCACTAGGTAACGTTTGTATCCAGTGGCAAGTAAATATTGGGCTGGATTTTTATGTCCACCTGAAATGGATTCTGCTTCTAAACCTCAGCAGTGGTAGCAAATAAGTTTTGTGTCACTGCGGAGCTCTGCGTGAGGATTTCTTAAGCTGTTGTCAGTGAGAACAAAGGGATTACCTCTGTTTATGCATCCAGGTCTAATTCAGAGATTACCAAACCCATTTTTTATTTTTGCGGAGCTGAGTTCAGAGGCAGCAAGAGCTGCATGTTGGAAAAGTGGGACGCTGGCTGCAAACATTGCCAGGCTATAGCAGCGGGTATTGGAGCACCCAGGGAAAAGCAGGGCATGCAGTGGGTTCCTACTGAACCATTGGTGCATCCTCATGGGCGAAGGGTGGATGACAAAGGTGATGTCAGTGCTGGCACCCACCTGCTGTGTCCTCAGGCCTTCCTGCCTCAAAGGGGTGAACCCATGGTGTTCACGGATGGGTTATCCTTATCCCAAGCACCTCCTCGCCAAAGCGACATGACCTGGTTTTCTTGAGAGGAGAAATGAAAAAAACATGTTTGTTTTTAAATAAATAACAGATCCCTCACTAAATCATCTAACATACTGTCTATTTATATTTCATAAGGACAAATGTTTCTGACAACTCTCATAATAGGTCTGTACAAGTATGCCATGTTCTTCCCAAGGAGCCTTTTTTGAGTGACATAAATTGCCATTAATGAAAATTTTAACAATTCAAGCTAAATAATTTTTTAACTTTTAATGTGCAGAGATGCAACATAACATGGCAGGCCTTGCGAGAGAAGACATTTGTTTTGGAAAGAAGTTGCAGAGTATATTTATTCATAGACCAAAATAAAAGCAGCATGAACATTATTTTTTAATAGCGCTGCTTGTTGGGTGGCTGTACAGAGACACTGATGTATTCCTTCAGTAAATACTGGAATCTACAGTGATTCAGTGCCTTGAGGAAGTCTCAAGTACCCAAATGTTAGAAGTAGAACTCTTACAGCGTTAAACAATGAAGTTGGTCGATAGGTCACCTGAGACCACAGGACGCTATGCCAAGCATGCCACAGCTTGGTTCTCCAGGCTTTAACGGCACAAGCAGCCACCGAACAACCAGCATCAAGAAAAACCTGCTAATATTCCCCACAAAATCCCCTCCCCACCAAATTCATACTATTAAAACCCTAAAATGCAGGTAATGGGGCAATCACCCAAGGGAGTGGGGAGGGAGACCTGCTTGTCACTCCTATCACTACTTCCATCATCAAGCCTTGTCTGGGACCACTAATCCATTTGCAATTCCCTTATCACTGTCATTTACCCTCCTCCCTGCCCAGGACCACGGGTGTTGGCATTGACAGGCGCCTGTCACTTCCGATGAATTCTGGATCTGGTCCACTGGACTCCTGCGAGGCAGACGAGGATCATTAGGGTTTTGCAGTGTTAGTTCCAGCTTTCCTCTTATATAATAGCAGTACCATTTTAAAGTCACAAAATACAGTTCCAATAAATGGCTTTCAGATCGGATAAACATTCTCTTCTTGCTTTGGGGTTTACAAGACCTGACAGCCATCTATTTTAAGTGTGCTACTGACTTTCAAACATTGTTGTTTAAATATCTAATAGCTCTTACATAAGAACTTGGCACTAACAATGCCGTAATGCATTCATTTGAAAAAGCAGTAAACTTCTCTCCTGGAAAAGAGAAATGTGGGTTTTGCCACTTAGCAGTGTATTGGGCAGGCACCCTTATTGAGTCAATCACAGCAGACTGATTATTTAATATTTCCTAGTAGAAGCAAGAGGTTTCCATGCAAACTAAGTATGCGTTTTCTGAAACCACGTTGCTGTGCAATGAAAACGTGGTCTGTTGCTGTAATGTAGGATCCTGCCTACATCGTAACTATAGGAGCAACTCTAACAACATCAACATCATGCTGAATTTGTAAAACAAGAGTATGCATCTCTGTTGCCTGTATATCCTTCTGAAAGATTTATTAGTATTTACTAATGCCACTGGTGTTAATTTACCTAATTACAGACAATAGAACAACTGAGAGTGTTCAAATAAAATACATCCTTAACTGTTCTGCCTGAATTGGGCAATAATGGCATTATGCTAACACTCACACTTCTCTGGAAGGGGATTATGTAATCAAACACAAGAAAGGCAGGATGGAAAATCGGCACCTTATCATAGAGTGGGGCTGGGGAGCTGAGGCCTTCCAGAAGACTTCTTAGGAAGAAGGCATGATGCAAGCCAAGTGCAATGAGTGGGGGTGAAAAACTAACTGAAGAAAACAGGCACATTACAGAGTTAGTTCTTAAAGTTAAATCTACCAGAGGAAAAAAGCCTAAACTCACCAAATCTGCAGTCAGGCATGCATTAGTGTTACAAGGCCACCAAATGCAGGAATCTGAGTGCAATAGCTGCATCTTTGTGTTTCCTCTTCCAAAAGAAGTTATTTGTAGTCTTCAGCGTGAAGTGATCAAGGGAGGCATAGGGAGAAAATGATGTTAAGCTAGCAGAAGCCTTATTGAGTGTAATGGAGTTGGACTAAGCCCTCAGTAGATTTCCCTGAAGGTAATGGCATGTGGGGATTTTTATGTGGAAGGAAAGTCAGAGTTTCCATGCAACTGTGGATTCTTGGTGGAACACCCGTCACTTGTGTTCTTAAACTGCTTGTACATCTCTGGTTGTTGTTAGTGGAGTGAATCAATTATTCAGGCTCTGATCTTTACTTCAGAGGACACATCACTCATTGCCAGTGAGCTGGGGGTTCAGGAAGCATCACACCTGTAGTATGTTGCAGATGCGCACTGATTTACATCTTGATCTTGGGTAAAGCATGTAACTTCTGTGTACTTCTGTGTGTGCTACATGAAAATGATGTATACTTGCCTGATTTTTAAAAGCCATGGAATGAGTGGAAGAAAGTAGTATGAGTAATGCCATTTATCAATGTGCTTCTATCTGATTTTCTTTGTAAAACACGCTAGAGCAATCCTGAACTGCAGAAGCAGCATCAAGCATCTAGATACCCTGTATTGGTATAGGATAAACGAAGTCCAGAAATATTCTAACTTTGTCACGCACTAAGTTACTGATTTATTTTTATATTTCTCACTTTCTAAAGATATTCATAATTTCAGCTTAAGCAGTACAGCAGGGTTTTCCAGGGCCCTTGTGACCATCCTCTATGGCTGCAAATGGAGAGTCCTCTGTTGATTGGAAACTCAGCTATTAGAAGGATCATAGGTGACATTTATCTGTCAAGTAAATTTTGATACTACCTCTCTTAGGGTGGAATGCCCTAAGCTTTCTGGTTAATAAGGTTAAAAAAAAAAAAAAGCTTCATTTCCTATCTCTATGTGACAACTAATTATTGAAATTGAGAAGGGGTGATGCTCCCTGCACAGGGATGCAGAAGATAGCAGAGCAGGACTGGGGCAGCCAACCCTTAGGTGAATCTCCAGGCACATCCTCACACCCAGATACCACACACCACAGTGCAGCCTGCCCTGCCTGAGCTCAGATCAGCAGAATGTCCCTCAGTCTCTGCAGGAGAAGCACAGACAGGGATTTAATCAAGGTCTTCAGCATTTTCTAAGTGCTCACAGAAATATAACCTCAGCTTTGGTTGGGTGGAGGGAAAACCACCACCTGTGCAGAGTCCATTTCTTGAGTGATTAAATCAGACTTAAGCCAGAAAACCTATCTTTTGGTGACTGTGCATGTCCTTGTGCTCATGTTTGAGGTCCAGGGGAACCAAAATACTGCAGGCCCATCTGCCTATTTGAAGCTACAAAGGAGAGTAGCACTATTTTCTACAGTTTCTCAATAACCAGTAAGCCACAGTCAATGTTTATTGGGGAAATAACTAATTGAAGCCAGCAGAAGAGCTTACCCAAGCCAACAGCACTGGAGTGCTTTTTTTTCCCTTTCAGCAGCTTCAGAAATAAGGGCATTGATGCCCTGTGCAAAATGGCCTCGTTGTCCTCCTCCTGGCTGCACTGCTCAAGGCCATTTGGGTGAGGAGTGCTTGGAAAGTGCCCACTTACTGCAGGTATGGGGAGAGGGGCCACCGCACCAGGTTGGCTTCACTGCCTCCTTGTTCTGCTCCAGCTGCTGAAATGAGATGCAGGGATGGATTGCCTGGGAAGCTGTCCAGATCCGCTCCCAAGAAGGTGTGATGCTTCACACTGCCTGCATTAATACCACCTGCATGCTTTGGTCTGTCCCCATGCCCAGTCTCACCAGCAGTGCTGAATATGGTTTTTGAATGTGCTGGGACCAGGACAGGGAGGAATGCAGAGACCTCACAAAATTTGGCTCATGTAGGGCTGAAATGGATTGAGTCTGACTTAGACTTCAATTACCCAAGGCCTTCAGCAGCTCCAGCCCCCAGCTTAATCTCTTTCAGCTCAGGCCAAGCCTTAGTGCTTGCAAGTAGACTTTTTGTAGGTTGGAATGACCCTGAGAGATTTTCCAGCCCACGCCTCTGTCCAAGCCAGGGTCAGCTTCGCTCTTCCTGCCAGCCATGCCCACAAATGCTTCTTGCCCTGGCATCACCCTGCCCATAGCAATTGCTTTACAGCTATGTAAGGGTTGTGCACAAGGACCTCTCATGGTGCCTTTGTAGCAAGGGATCACGGAGCTCTCCATGTTATTGCTGTGAATATTTAGATCAGTGTTTTACTGATCTATCTCTTTGTTTGCTGACTCCTCCTCCACGGCTTTTCTTTTAGTTTAATTACAGTTGCATGAGGCTCCTTCTGTTCTGCATTTTGTTCCTTTACAGCTATTTAGCTTTCCTCTTGAAATTCCCAAGAGCTTCTAACAGCAAATCAGCTGGGAAAAGTCTTGAAAACTTCTCCCAGGTGGGAAAATGTCATTGTAGTGGTGGTCATCCTAAAGTCTTACTCATCTGCAGTTGTTCAGATCAGCTTGCTGAATCCTTAATGAGAATTTCTTTCCCATGTGGGAAAAGATGCTTATGGATATCTTCATAGCATTAGAGACTGGGGCAGAACATTTATTTGCTCACTTTTCAGAAGATTTTATTCTCTTTCTCCTTTGCTACCCCTGCCAAATGCAATGCCTTTTATAGCAAGTTATTCAAATTGTACACTGCAACTCTAAGTAGCTTTGTGCACCTGTGAGTTTATTAAGCCAAAATGTACGGGGTAGATTCTCCGGCTCACTTTAGACTAATTAAATGGTTGTTTTCATCAGTTCTTGCCATTTATTTTACTATAGATAACAGGAGAATATATCAGCCTTGGAATTGTATTAAATATTTCCCTCATAACATATTGTCAACAAAAGTCCTGCTGAATTAATGACTTGTGTGCCTGTTTGAAAGTGGGATTGTACTTGTCTAATTGTGGCATCAGTTGTCATAGTGACTATCAGGCAATCCGGCAGCAAACACCCTTCCTTGGCAGGGTTTAGGTAAAGCAGCCTTTGTGCAGTTGTCAGCCGGAGATTTATGATGGTAAAAACTATATTTGGCAGCCAAATCAATGCGCTGACCACTCTTTGTGCTCCTGCCCTTATTTTAACTTAAACACTTGATATTCCACCTGAATATTAAGAGCCCATATGTCTCTGGAGCTGTTTTGTTATTAATAGATCACTTTTTATAAACTGTGTGTAGGATGACTGGTTATTTGTATATATGTCCAACAAATGCAGTTTGCTGATATTTTCTGAACGTGTAACTCCAAATGTCAGATCTTGCAAGCAAGTGTATATTAGAGGGTACCTTTTTATGCCTGCTATTAAAACATGTCGAGTGATCTATAAATTACTCTGCTGAGATAAACAGTGGATTAAAATAAGGCACTCCCATTCTGTCATCGCTGTAATATTAATCATTGGAGTTTTGGTCTTTAATGCTAAAATGTACCTTTTAGCAGTATATGTCACTTCATATTAAATTACATGTTGACTGACAGATTTTTTAATCAAAACTTGCATTCTCGTTTTTGTTTTCTTCATAATGTCACAACAAGGTAAGAAAATAATTTTGCTGACGTCTCTGTTTTTTAAACAGTTGGTGCTTTATTCTTGATTCGTTTTCCTTGGTGGTTTTCTCAAGTTTAACTCTGGCTGGTTCGTTGCACTGAACCTATGTAAATGCTTACTTCTTTCTTGTTGTGTCAGCTGGGGAAGGAAAGGAATCAGAAACTTCATTCAATAGATGAGGAGCATGCATAATTTAAACATAAGAGATTAGAAGAACTTCACGATGTCAGTTAATAGAGGAAAACTTTTGTATGGCTGCAAGTAACCTGGCTGGGTCTGTACAGAAACCAAATGTTTTCTTGACTGGATCTGTTTTTTGCCATCGTAGCAAATGAAGTGATGCAAGTGGGTTTAGCAGCATAGATTTACTTTATTAAAAGCTTTGGACAATAACAGGGTCACGCTTGTAAATGTTTTTCTAATCCACATACATAGCTTTGAGGCTGCCCATTTTCTTTCTTACTGGAAGTGAGCTACAGCTTTTCTTGTGAAACTATTAAAACTCATAATTCGGGACAAGAAATTGCAACCTTCTTGGGCTTGGTTCCGTGTTATGCCTCCAAAATGCTGAAGGCCAAGTTCTCTGTTGCCATATGTGGGTACTACTGCTCCGGAATTCACATCAAAGAGCTAACTACATTTAAAGTGGTGTAATGCTACATGACAACGGGTGCAATAGCAATTTCACTGGTAAACAGCCTGAAACACCCACTGCTGTTTACATTCCACATTTTTATAGAACCAAAAAAGTAAGTGCTTATTGGAATATGTATTTTGGGTCCTTGTCCTTCAAAGCAGTTCAGACGTAAATTAAGCTGGAGAGATTTCTGAGTGCATTCTGGCTTCCCATGTCTTAATGTGTTGGAAATGTTTTTCTTAAGGAGATTTGACTTTGCAATCTACCATTTCGGTGCTGTTTCTGAGCATTGTTTCTTTGTGTTTGTAGGCTCTGGGAGAATTTTTGTAACTTTATATTTGCCATCTCTCCTTCCCCCTCCCCGTCATTATTCTGGAACAAGACATTAAGTGCCCTGACAGGGAACCACCATCCAGAAGTAGCCCTTGCCCCTCTGTCACACTGAGAGGGCTGTTAAGCCACTACAGCTGAGTGGGAGGTCAGGAGCCAGAAGAGAAAATCGGAGGAAGGAAAGAAGGAGTTTGAGTTAATGAGAGATGCTCCCAGCAGAAAGCTGAGCTGGGCTGCTAAGAGGAGAACCTACCAGACAAGAGACAGCTTCGCCTTTCAGACAGAACCCGCTAATGAAAGGAGGAAGATGCTTGTTCTTGAAGGAGATGACAAAGTTGAGCGCAGAGCGAAGAGGAAGAAAGGCATAATTCAGTAGTAGGTAGAGTCAATTCGGAGATGGTGATTGTTGGGGTAAATCAGTAAGTCCTTTCCACTGTGGGATATCACATGGATAAGAGATAAACTAATCAGGAGGATTTTAGGAATACTGGGAAGATCTTTGAAATGGAGAGACTGGGAAAGAGAGAGCCTTGGCAAGAAAGTGGTTAGATGCTATCAATTATATGGTTATCTGGTGCACTTCTTTCTTTTCTTCCAGCTGGGGCTGGGAAGAAAAGGGAAACATTTCTCTCAAACATTTTTGTAACGCTTTATCGGTTTGTTAATATTTGGCCTAAATGCTCCTGCATGCCTCTCCCCCATCCCCCTGCCTCAAATCCCAGGCGTCAAAGCTTCTTTCACAACATATTGATAATAACCAACACAGTTGTCCGTCTTGGAAATAATAAAAGCCATATACCGTAATAGATTTTTAAAGTTACATTTCGAGTTTAATGCTTATAACTATATCACTGGGAGCAGGTACTTGGCACAAATGTCTCCATTGGAGCATAAACACCTTGGCCTATAGCCTCTGAGAGTTTATCAGCGCCATGGGAGATATTTCCTGCTATGTACATGCTCCTCTACAATGAATGAACAGCTTGCAACTACATATTAATCTACTTGATGACCTAGATCAAGAACAAGGAAAATAATGTTGATAAGTCAGCCACTTCTCTTTTTTGGTGTATCTCTGACTATTAGTAGTAGTAGAGAGACAAACAGATGAAGGAAGACTTTGCTTTCTGGCAGGGTCAATGTCATTAAGAAACTTTCTTTTTTAATTATTTCTGAGCCAGACTGACCGAGTGGCTGTGTGGTTACTGGGACGTGAGACATGAGTTTTGTGCTACTGGGACTGGTCAAAGAGCTGCAGTATTCAGCTGTATTGCAGCCACATGGTGAACTGCATGGAGTTTCTACAAATACATGTGGTGTTGCAGTGATCCACAGCGGTAGGGACCCGGACTGCCATGTCTCATTCTGTAAGAAACTTCTCTCTGCAGGTTATTATTTTGTTCTGTGTGGCATCGCCCTGCTAACCTCTCATCATTCTGTCCTGGCTCTAAGCAGAGTTCAGATCAAGGCAAATAAACTTGAGTATTATCTGAGGCTGGATTATGTAGCCCTGCAGTCATTCAGCTGCAACCTCTACAGTAACCTTCGCGTACACCCTGTATCCTTTCTGTTTATGTTCATCTTTTTCCTAGCACCTCTTTAAATTACACACCTGCAGAGGCACTGATCACTGCAGTGTAGCCATAAAGGAAAGACATTGCTTCTTTGCCCTCCTAAATACCTTGAAACACTGTTGATTAATTTTTCACCCGAAATAGTCCACCCTGAATGGACTGGGAGGAATTTGCCACTGATATTCTGTAGTCCAGTGTGTGTCTGAATGGCACCCCACTCCCTAAGCTCTGATTGCTGTGCATTCCAGACTTAAATCCCTGTTTTCTGTCATCTAAATTACTCCATTTTCTTTTACTTTCTTCTTGCCAAGCTAAGACAAAACTAAGAACTTTTTCCAGTTAAATAGAAGTCTCACAATAGAAAAAAAGTTTGAAGTGAGAAAAATATGACTGTTGCTGTTTTCAACAGAAACTGCTCCCCAATGATCCATATATTCAAGAAGTATGGGAAATTAATACCTTAACACATATATTAGTATGTCAAAATGGCATGCCTACTTACCCATTTACCAGGTTAAAGAAGGAGACTGGTGTGACTTTAGATAGTCATTTCATTTCTATGAGCCTCCATTCTGTCATTTAAAAACAGGAATATGGATAATAAACAATAGCAGAATGTTATTGAGTCATTCACATTTATAAAGCCCTTTGATATTGTCTATGCCTCAGTTTTCTCATTTGTAAAAAAAGTGTAATAATTTATGTATTTATAGCTTTAAAGGATGGATAATCTAATTTGACATCCTGCAGAGCAAAATCCCTAGCATTTCATTTCACTATTCCTGCACCAGTCTAAATAGCTCATGACTTAAAGGAAGCCTGATTTTAGAACGCTACAAGATCTTAATTTTTTAAATGTCACGTGACCAATAGCCTTCCACAACGCATGGCAAATAGTGCCCTGTGTTAATTATCTGAACTATTAAAAATATACACCCGATTCACAGTATGATATAGCTCATAATTCCTAACTTTCTAACATGTTTTGAGATGCATTATAGAAGTAATTTATTTTATTGGACAATTTGTTCAATAGATTCTTTTCCATCTAGCACTCCAATTATTCCACAATCTGCAGGTAGCCTGTGCTTTATGACTTACTTCTTTTTTTCGACCTTCAGATAAACAAGGTGAAAAATGCCCAGTAGGTGCCTGTAAAGCAGCACTGGGCAAGAGAGAGGTGTGTCATTAGTGATGACTTGCCAGTGAATTTTCTCAAGAGGGCAGAGGAGGACTGACCAAACCACCAGTAGGAGTCTGACTTTCCTCTCATCTTCCTTCTCCATTCTGCAGCTCTCTGTTATTTCAGGAGCTGCTGAAGTGCACAGAAAGGAGCATTCCAAGTGGTGGGAACCATCTGCTTCAGAGGGTGTTGCTGGCAGCTCGTTTCCTAGCTGTATCTTAGTCAGGATTGAGAATTTGCTAATTTGATGCAATGACTAAAATCTCCTCATTGATTGTGTGTGTCATCCTCAGCAAATTTCCGGTGTTCTGGTTATCGTGCAGGAAGACAGCTGGATGCAAATACAGACAAAGTCAAGTCCAACGGAAGAGACACGAGGTTGTGCTCGCACAAGCGTGCAGTGCTCTCACACAAGTGCCAAAGTGCTGCTGTGATCTCTAAATAGTCTTTTCCAAATCCTTCAGAGTATAACTCTATATTTTCCCTGGCATTATGCGTTTTGGATTGGTCTCTGTGAAAAAAAAAAAAAAAAGTCATCTTACTGTGAAATCCAGGGTGTCTGTTAGAGAAATACAATTTACCATCTCAAATTCCAGATGTGGGTAACTTCTTGATTGGAAATTTGTTTGATTTTTCAAGGCTACACATTCAAGCAGTGAATCTGAGTAGACACTTGGCTACTCTGTAGAAAACAATTTATATTTGTCCTTTTCCATTTCAAAGATCTCTTTTGGACCTATCATGAATGGACTGGCTTCCTTGCAACTTGGATAGAATACTGAGCTTTCTGCATATATAACAAACCAATGGAACAGTAAAAATAACATTAGTGTAAGCTTGCCAAGGGGATTCAGTGCAACCATTAGGTAAGGCCTGCCAGATATATATAGTTTTAGCTGTTAAAATTACATATTCATGTGTTTTCCATATATCTGCTGGCCTCTCTCTCACAGAACTTTGGAATTATTTTTTACTAGACTGCAATTAAACAATAGCAACTGAGACAGGGAATTCCCCAGAAATTAAGAGGTGAGGAGTGTGCCATGGTCACTTGCAGACTTGGCCATTAAACTCAAGGAAATTCAGTGAGTACAGTCATGTAGGTGTGGAGAAATCATGTAAGGTGGGGAGGGAGAGCACAGTTAAACACTGTCTCTTTTCATATACATTTTGCAGATTTAGGTTTTATACAAGGAATGCAATTGAAGTGCTTCTCTACGGTTGGATCAAACTACATTAGTCCATGCTGGTGCCCCTAGCCCCTAGAAGCTCGCATGAGCTTTGGCCACATGACCTTGTGCCACACAAGCCTGTATCTCTAGGAGCAGCTCACTCCTGTGCTAGTCCAGATCTCTGCTGATTTCCTTGGCATGGAACTCCAGTTTTCTGTATTTAAAAAGCAGCAATCAGGCACACTACATTTTTTAATGAGACATAACTTCGTGTTGCTGCTGTGAGATGTTTGTGCTGGTGTAGCTTTTCTTTTCTGAAAGGTTTCTGCCGTATTAGAGTTACAAGTTTGATAGGAGTTCCAAAGGTGTGTTTCTCTAAGAAGTAATTAACAAGAAGAATGCTCTTTTTGCTTTATCTGTGGGGAATTATCTCATTAGAGGTCCCTACGAGGGAGCAGGTTTGCTCAGTAGCGTGAAGGTTATTTCTGGCTTACCATGAGTACTACTTAAGAGCTCTGTGACCTAAATAGCAAGGCCATGGTCTTGGTATACGTGAGTCTGTGCACTGCTAAATTAAGTAGGATGGTAGGGATCTCATTCAAAGTGCTCACTATGGCTTACACATTCTCGCTCACCCACCTGTGAGGTCTTTATGTGACCTGCTAACACTTCTGTTTCTTCATTCACTTGTGTTAAGCATTGGCGCCATTGTCTTGGGAGAGCTGTGCTTCAGAAGCAAGCTGTGTGCATCGTTTGGTGGTCAGAGCGCAAAATGGTCTGAGCAGGCTTTCTGAAATGCTCCAGCATGGAAATCAGTGCGACTATAGATTCTTGGGAATGCTATGGTGTGTGCCTATGCTGTGTCTTCTACCTCTCTTTACCATCATATTAATGTCACCCTTGAATATCTCTAATTTTACATTCATCACGCTATTTTGCAGTTTTTCTCACATCAGAGCCATTAAAGTAGTCCAATGCTAAGTAATTAAAAGCATTTTAGAATGATCCATCTCCAAACAAACAAAAAAAAAACAAAAACAAAGCAAAAAACCCCCACAACCTACTAATTCTTCCCTAAATTCAATGAACAAGCAGTAAGTACCACATCTCCTTACAGCTTTATCTGAGTTCCTGCTATGAGTGTAAGCTATGCATCGAGTCGAGAGCCACGCAAGATACTGGAGTGATTTTACAAACACTTTGCACACTTGAGCCAGGGTGTGCTGCTACCCATGCACCCAGAGCAGCTTTATTCTGTTCTTTGAATGTCAGTACCCTCATCTGCAGCAGGGAAGAGTAGCATACAGAAAAGCCAAATGCTGAATATCCCACCGGAGGTTCTTGGCGAAACTAGCTCAGCACTCAGAGATTCTGGCTCCTGTTTCAATATCTTAATTACATAATTAGCCTTGCTCAAATCAGGTCATGTGGCATTCAATCTGACTTCCTTTGCTGTCGTCGTACTATCTGTGGTATGTAATTCTCATGCGAAGATAGTGTACAGAGCCTTAAATAATCCAGGATATTCTAGTAAGACGTGGTAAAATGTTAATTAAAAAAAAAATCATATAAACATACATATAAGGAAATTAACACTGTTACAGATTAACATAATCAAACAAAATATGGTTCATTACAACTGTATATATTATCATGCATTTAAATGAATAGTGATTGAAGGAAAAATGCATTTTCTTTGCACCCAAATGAAACACAAGAGCAAAACAAGTGAGCTTCTTTTAAGAATCTGTAACTAAGAAATTTATTTCATAGGTAACAAATGGTAAACGGATGGGAACAGTTATTTCTGTTAAAGGAATAAATCTGCTGAAATGCTGTGAAAAATTTTCTGCGCAGCAAGCCACAATATATACAATAATGCAGTAAAATCCTCCACCAAATATCTGTTAAAGGAATAAACCTGTCAAAAGAATTAATTTTCTGTGCAACAAGGTTATTCATTCAACAGGCTTCCACCATATGTAATTTATGAAGCAAATTATACTATTCCAAAAAGGAAAGGGAAACTCATACAATGCAGTTTAAAATACAGCTAGATTGGCTAGAAGAATGCAGTCTTAAAAGCCAGGAAATCGCCTAGTAAAGCTGACTGTCTGCACCTTTGGTAAGCAGTGACGTTTGCAGTATATACCAAATGCTTTACCATGACTGTTGGGATAAAAAAAGAATACGCTCCTCATCATAGTTTGAAGCAAACCCAGCTTAGTAATAGGCAGGGGAGCCATTGACATTTCAGATGGTTATTCACGATTCTCCTTTCCTGGTGCGCTCCACATTTACGGGTAAACAGGAGATGAAGTTCAGTTTGAGCAAAATTACCTGTCCGGTGAATCAAAAGGTCCTGGAAGTATTACTGCTCAAATAATTCCGTCCTGCAATAAGCAATGTAAGGAAACCTGGTGATGCTTTCCTTATTGCTGGTTTCATCCTTAATGCTGTTTTTGATTTTGGTGCCATAGTTTGACTGTGAGAGGCCCTTCCATTCACTGCGGTGCTTCTGGACCGAAAAGCATCAAAATGTGAAGTATGAAGGTGTGTTAAGTTTTCCTGGGGCTATACTTCTAGGATCTGAGCCAAATTCATCAAGATTATCAAACTTTGTAGAGTGCCAGATCTATACACTTAAAATCCTTTGTAATTTTTTTTTCCTTGGATATCTTTCTGGGGGCCACTACAAAGTCTTTGTGATCCAACCCGAAGTGTCATCCTCAGTGTCGAGTTTAAAGGCTGTGAAATACGTTATTTACAACAGTCTTTAGTTTCATCCAACAATCTTGCAGTCCTGGGCAGATTAATTTGCACTTTGAGTTCCAATTTTATTATTTTAATAACTTTTTCTTAACCTCTAAACAAGTAGATTGCTATTCCTCGAGCGGTGCTAAGGTTTCCTTAATAAAACTTGCTACAAGGTGAAACTTGTTTTGTTTGAGCTTTTGTTACAAATCCAGAGCTGTAAGTCAGGTTCAGTGAGGTTTTGGCAAAAATGGGCTCTGTGTCAAGTGATTTCAGGCCAAGTATGAACAAATACAGATTGAGTTATAATTTTGGGTGGAAATGATGTGAAACCAAGAGAAACATGGTAGACTAAGTCGCCGTTTACTTTTTTTAAGGGTATTTTTAATCCAAAGCTGAGGGAGAAATTCGAGGTATTGGATTCCCTGTGGCAGAGGTGATCCCGTGCAAGGACATCTTCCATTGGTAAGGGTCATTGTAAGGAGTGGAGGAATTGCAGAAATGGGGTGGCCGCTTCTCGCTGCCTTCACCTGCATGCTGCTTGCGGGGGAAAGGAGCATTAATTCGTGTCCAGCTAACAGATAGCCTCCAGTAGGGAAACTCAGACCAAGGTTACTTACAAGAAATTCAGACTTTTAATGATCATCCGTTCCAAGTCTCTTTATTTGCATCAATTTGTCAAAGCGAAATTAAAAGCTGCTGTTAAGATCCAGAAGTCTCTATCTGTGATTGAGCTTGATGTGTTTTTTGAAAATACCCATCAAATTGCAATTATTGCTCTGTTTTTTCTGGCGGGCAAACTAAAGAATAAATCATCTCCCATGCAAATCTACTCACCCGTCTTATGTTGAGGTGTGTTTCTTTGTTTGCTTTTGTTTTTCGGTTTTGTTTCATTTTGTTTCATAACTCAGTGACTGAAATCTGATCTCAAAAAAAAAAAAAAAATGTAGGCAGATGTACAGAAGACTTATTTTTCCCTTGGCACATTATTTAAAAACTTACACATGAACTTCTCCTATTTTAAATCACTCTTCTTGGGGTGTTCCAGTCAGGCCAGTTGTTGCCATGTCCAAAATCCTTTAGGATCTGCTGCTAGCCTGAAATTATGCAATGTGAGCATCGTCATATAGGAAATGGTTATTAAAAATACCCGTGACTTCATATGTGATTTGTACGCTCCATATCAGAGCGAACAGCAACCTCAGCAACTCAGGGACCCAGTTTTGCTCTACGACTTACACTGGGTGGGAACAGCAACACCACTTCAGGGAAGAACAGAACTTGACTGTTTTGCATGCATACTATTGACTGGCAGATCTGCTTCTTAAGCAAGCATATAAAAAGATCTAGGAAATAGAGGCCAGAAAAATCAATCACTGTTGAAATAAAAATTTAAAAGTTTCCTGCTCCTGAACTCCTCAAGAAAGGTCTCATTTTTCCCTCCTCTTATATTTGACTGTTGCGGGGTCTGTGTGCAATGAAATGCTTTCTGGGTGATGGGTTTTGCTGAAGCGCTAATGTGAGTTCTGCTGCAGAGAAGCTTTCATTGACCAAGGTGTGCTCACCGCTTTAGGTGTGGCTGGTTAACCATTAAGGATTTCTCAAATTATTAAATGTCCTGAATGGCTTAAAAGATGGAAATGAAACCATTAGTTGAGATTGACGATAAAGTCTGATTAACAGTTTGATTTTTGAAACAATTACATAAAAATATTGTTTGAAATCATTCACTTCAAGCAGTTGACACTTTAATGCATAAATATAATTATGGACTCTTTAGGAAGGGCTTAATTTTTGCCTTGATATATATGCTAGCAATTGTGTATTTGAAATAGAATCATAAAACGTAAAACTTTTCTATTTAATCACCAGTGTCAAAAATTATTAGGTAATAACCACTGGAGGAGAGAATGTGGTAAAAGATACAAAGGCCCATATTTAAAACATAATTTTTCTAATACTTACTATGATTTTAAGATGTCATGTCGTCATATGAAGGTGAACAGGTCAGATGCAAAATTGACTTTTTCTTTTTTTAATGTAAAGTGATCAATTTACACTCATGGAGGGATTAAGCTTACTGGAAGCTGCAGTCCTCTTTGACCACTCTAGGTACATCACTGTAGGACAACAGCAGCTTACGCTTCGCTGCTCCCAGGTGGTGTAGGTTAAGTGAATCAGCTTCACGTCCTACACCAAATTCTGTATAGCGTAAACATGGGGCATGGAGCAGAGGATGTTCTAAAAAGAAATCTGTGATCTCACAAAGCATTGTTTAATTACCTCGTGCCTGATTGTTTTCCATGAGGAGGTAGGATTTTCCCCTTCAATTGCTTAATTGCTTTCTGCAGTACCAAATAAGCGCCTTTGTGATAGAGACTTCCTAGTCCTACTGGTAGCAATAAAGTGTGCGGGTAGAAGGGAATCACATCTCGCGTGTGCTCTTACTGTATGTAAGACTCTTTTTGTCAGCAGGGATGGCTGTGATCCTCGTACCTTGCTGTTTGTCTGCAAACCTTTTCCAGGTAAACAACCGTTGCTCTGAAAAAAATAACATCTGCAATTTTCAGAGTGTGATCATCAAAAAGCTGCAGATTTATGTCCCAGCCACACACAGATAGTACCAGACAACTCGTGGAGCAAAAGGCTATTGTGTTAGCATCTCTCTTTTTGCAGTCCCCTATTTACTGTTCAGATAGAGCTCAAGGGCTTGCAAAGCCTTGCAGAAAGGACATTCCCTGCCTTGGCCACCTTGAAAACTGCTATCAGACCTCTGTCCTTTTCTCAAGGAGCTCATAGGATCTGGCCTGAGAAACATCCCGCAGGCAGAACAGAAGAGAGCTGCAAGGCAGGGTAATGCACAAGGTGTCTGTGCCATTACACCTGAGGTGCCTCTGAGTGACTGGTCTGAAGTGGAGAATCTGGCTTTGCCAGAGAAGTACTTTAATGCAATTTTTGCTCTCCAATTTTAGATGGCTTTGTAGGGCTTTTCTCAAAGAAAAACTGTTTTTGAACTGTTCTCTGCTTCTAATGCCTGCACAGGAGGGAGAAAGGGGCCAGGGGTAGCTGGTCTCCTGCATTTCAATGGCTGATGGGCCTCAAAATCACAGATCAGCACTTGTTTTGGAGCCATCCGGGGGATTGTCTGTGCTTCCATGGGTACTCATTCTTCTGTGGCTAGAGAGGAGATGGAGATCAAGTGTGGAGGAGGAAATCCCTTGCTGCAAGCTCTAGGTACTCCTGGACTGCTGCCAGATTGGAAATGGGATTTTTGTTTCTCGTAATATATGCAGTCCAGAAGTGCAAAGGAAATTAAAATGAATTCATGGACAAAATTAAAGCTTAGGTGGAGACACCAAGCATTTCTTTATACTTTTAACCAGAAGGCAGATGATGTTGCATAGCAAACTATTTCATTTTATAAATGATACATGTGTTCATATAATATAAGTTACTGAGAGTAATTTTAAGTGAAAGTAGGTGACAGAGGTGATTCAAGATTGTTTACAGCATCCCAGGTAGGAGCAGTGTGATAGCCCTGTTCATGTACTTTTCTCTAAGGCCTCTCCTCTAAGCCCTGGCAATGAGGTATCTGGCTGGAAAGATCTTTACTGCCACCTCATATGGACTTATGTTATTGCTTAACACGCGTCTGGTTTTGCTGTTTTTAAATTCTGTTTGCAACTTTAAAACAGCTCTGTCATTTAGAGGGGAAAAAATGTTGTGTGTGCCCTTTAATGTCCCCTGTTTGAACGTCATTTTCCAGGAGCTGATCATCTGGATAGAAGTAATCAGCAACATATTTGGTCTTGCAATGTTGCCAATGAGACAGTGCGCAGAGCCCCATAGGGACCTCAATGATTTGGTCTAGAGATGCTCCAGTGGCTTCTCCAAAGCAGCTGAGGATCACCACAAATGGCTGTTATCTCCATTCTCATGCAGAGCTTTGTAGCAGCCAAACAAAATCTTTTTTTTTTCTTTTTGCTTCATTTTCTGTCAAGACACATGTGAGCACAATTCAGATCTGTTTTTCCTTTAGGGGAAATAATTTCAGATTCCCTGCTCATTGATATTATTGCTTCAGAGTGGTTTAGTTGAGGACAGTGGTGGATGTACTACTGGAGCTTTCCTTGCTGTCCTTAAAGGAGATTGTTCTGCTTGTAACAAAAATGTCTCTGAGCCCAAATGGCAGCATCTCCACCCCCAGTCCCAGTAAGTCAGCTCTGATCTACTCAGAATCAAAGTGGACATGTTAGGGCCCTCCCTTGTCCTGGCCAGACTTATCTTCTCCACTTAAAGTAGGTTATTAGTTCAGAATGATTTGTGAAGTTTGGAAAGAAGTCAATACAATATCACTTTTAAATACGGCACCCAGGAACACCAGGAAAATCAGTGAAACTTTGTGTCCAGTGTCTTATCTGCAATGACCATCTGAAAATAATCATTTACATGCATGCATAAATATATATATATATATAAGGGGAAGTAGTTCTGGTAATCAGAGTAAATATAGCTGAAGTCTGTTAAGTTCCTCACTGGATGCATTGTGCTGTGTGAGGCTGTTTGTTTGTTTGGGATTTGTTGTTGTTTTCCTTGTGTATTGTTACCAGAGCAGATGGCCTTATCTTTCCAGAAGAGCTTTTAGCAAAGCATTGTATCAGATCGTCCTTCTGATTTGTGGCACAAAAACAACTTCTTTGTCTTCCTAGCGGGATGTATGGGAAAATCTCCCTCCCAGTTTCACATGTGTCCTTGCTGCATTTGTGTTTGATGAGGCTGCCCTCATTGCGATTGGTGAGGCAAGAGTTTACAGCAGAGACGAGTCAGCAGAGTGCTCTGATGATAATATCTTTTGGTTTGTTGACGCTATGACCAATCCTTTGTAATTCACGAGTTTGTTCACAGCAGGTGATTTTAGCCCTTATATTGACAGAAATTTTTAATCTCTGTAGTATCTCCAGGATGATGCAAACAGAAGAAGCCTGTTTGTGTCTTTCGCAAGCATCCTTCATCCCTACTGTGTTATCTTTAGATGTGTGTTTAATATAAGGGTAGTTATCTCTTGCTGATCTTTACTTGGCAGGGGCCACAGAAAATAAATCTATGTTGATTTTATTAGATCTGTCAACAGTCCTTGATGTTATTGACAATGAGATTTTGTTGACTTGCCTGCAGAGCCTTGTGGAAATGGAAGGAGACCTTCCTCAAGTTTAATATTTTCTTAGCATTCCATGAAGCGCGTCCAAATTAATATTCTCAGCAACAGGTTGGATTGTGGTGAAGTGCCAAGTTCTGATTCTTTTAGGAAAAATAATGGAGCTTGATGGGTTTATGTGGCAGGGAGGGATGGTATGAAGAAAGAAGGAGGAACACCCTTTAATGTGATCGAAAGCCCCAAATTTCATGGTTTTGTTGGAGCTATTATTGCAGATACTGTACAGTGTCGTGACTTAGAGGTCTGTGAACCTCCTGGTTGTTCTACAGCAGCGTTGTGTCAGATAAAGAGGAAGCAGTTTTGTGCTTTGAGAATAATCTTTGTTAATACATTTTCCAACAGGGGAAAAAATAATCCTAATTAAGAAGAGTTACTTCATGCCTTACAAAATGGAAGGGCAAAAGGTTACTTGTTCCAGGGAAAGAACAGGGGAGTAGAGATCTGAGAGCTGACAGTGGGATTGGCTTGGATCCACCTCTGTTTAAGCTTAGTTTTTGCAAGCTCTCTGCCAGTTTGAGGCACAATGGACTTCTTTCCGTACCTAATGGCATGCTGGATGTCAGCCCTGGCCTCAAGAAATCTCGACTGCACAAACAGAAATTAGGTGTGTTTCTGTGCAACAAAAACATCTTTCTCAACAGCAGTAATTATCATGTTGTTCGGAAGAGAGCTGATTTGTAATCCATTCAATTCCATACGTAAAATACTTGCACTGAAAACACAAAGAGAAAGCACACCTTAAGAGCACATAAACACTTGGATTTCAGAGTTAAATCTGTATTTATGCCTGTAATATTCACATCTTGATCTAATCCTCTTCTTAAAGGGGAGTTTTTCAAAAGTTCTTAAGGACCTCTCATTGGAGCTACATCTTGAAAAGGGCACATCTTTCTCTTACATGCCTCAAACAAGGTGGCCTGATGTTTCAAAAGCTGCTCAGAATTCAAACACTTCCTTCGGGTGCCTAAGTTGAAGAGCATCTCTTTTGAAACTTTGGCCACTTGGGGAGGTGTTTAAATGGAAAGACTTGGTGCTTAGTATGGCGTGTGAAAAGTTTCCCCTTGAAATGTTTCTTTATGGAAAATTGGGGTTTTGACTACACAAATGCCATTTCACAAAGAACGTGCTTTCTGTGATAATAACTGGTTTTAATAAAAGAAAAGTGACCACTTGGAGAACAAAGAAGAATTGTGTTATAAACTAAAATTTAAAGCGTTTTCAATGTAGAAGTTAGCATTTGCCCTTTGTAAGGTTCATTGAATTTTTGTTTTTTAACAGCATTTTCCTCAAAGAGGAGGCTGTGCAAGGAGAACAATTCTTTCCAGCTTTAACATAAAATTTTAAGGTGAAACAAGTGGAAAGATTCAAACAAACAGAAGAAAAATGAACCTATCTTTAAAAACAGCCCTGAAAACTGCTCAAGATGTATATTTATTCTCTTTTCTTGCTACCGAAAACTAAGAAGTTTTCAGACAGCCATCAGGAAGCCATGGGGTACGTGTGCAGAAATCTGTAACTGAAGGTAGATGAAGAACTAGAGCATAAACTTCACTTACCTCTAGTAGATAAGTAGACTTTGAGCTCCAAGGCCCTTAAAGGTTAACAATAAAAATCTCAAATTGAATCCTCATTTCCAATATGAGACAATTTAAGTTATAAAACAATGAAGTGACATGAGCCTAGTGAGGCCAACGAGGACAGTTAAACTGGGGTTGTCAGAATGCCCATGCTTTATCACCCATGAAAGGATGTAACTCTCTATGACATTAAGGATGCAGGGTTTGATGGAGTGTCACAGTTAGTTGACACCAGAATCATCCGAAATTGTAGAATCCCTGTCATATCCTGCCACTGCGGAATAGAAACTAATGATTGTGCTGCTACACCATCACATCACGCTGGGGTGCTGGTAGCTGGTAAATTATTGCATAGCGCTAAGAGTTGCCAATGGAGGTAGACTTCTAGGGCTAATAGCTTGGAAAAAAGGGAAACTGTAAATGTATGCTGTATTGCTCAAATAGAATAAGCTGCTGTTCCGAGTGTCTGATGGAACAAGTGCTTTGGGGAAGATATAGAGTCATGCTGGGCCATTGCATGAGTCAGAAATCTATACTTTCAGTAGATGCTCAGTGGAAAGGAGTTTTATATAAGAAAGCATGAATATTCAGTTTTGGTCATGGAAAATATTTTCCCAAAGACAGACAGATTCAAAACACCAAGGCTTGGCTTTTGAAACAAATATATCTGAATACATAAGATAGAGGATTTTCCTATTTCATGAAAGGAGTTTGCAGAAAAATGTGTTATTTAAAAAATATAATTCTGAATCTCTCATAGACTTTCAGAGTCAGTAAATAACAGAAATTTCAATGTCTTTTTGGCCCTGATGCATTAAAGTCTGATGAAAAAGTAGTTTCAATTCAGACTGATAGTTTTTTGTAATTTTCTCCAAAGGAATAATATAAAAATCAATGTCTAAAAAATACAGTGGGCAGACACACTGTATCCTCACCTAAATGATTCCTCTGAGCAGGCTGCAGCTGGGCACAAAAAGAAAACTCTTACGGCTACAAATTGATGGCATTTAAGCACAAGAAGCTACCCAGCTACACAGAGAGCCAAACAGACTGATTTGGGATCAGTGCTGATCACAACCTGGCTGGGAGTCAGCAGCAGCATCCTGCTGTGATAAAGGGATTTGCGAAGTTGCAGTGTTCCAACAGATCTATTGTCCGTGAGATGCAGGAAATGTTCCCTTCTCACAGCACTGCCACAGACCTCAGCTAGACAGAGCACTTTTTTTTTCCTGGTTTAGGTTCCTTATTTGAAAAAAAAAAAAACAAAGATGCAACTTTGTTTTGGAAAGAAGACTGAATACAAAGTCTAGAAATCCCAACCTAGCCATACAGATGGAATGAGCGAGGTTGTTTAGCCTAAATAATAAGCACTTGAGAGAGGACATGAAAGCAATTACAGAAGAAACAGTGGTAGAAAAGACAGAAACAATCTGTGTATAATAGAAAGGACATGACATAATGGGCTTAAATTACAGCAAAGAATTCCGGTTAGACATCAGGAAACTTTCATAACAATCAGGATAATAAAGCACTAAGGTAGACGCCTGCGGAGGTTGTGGGATCTCCAGTGTTGGAGGCCTTCCAGAACAGAGCAGACAGACTTCTGAAAGGAAAGAAAGAGGATAATTGATCCTGCCTTAGGGCACGGGGATGCACCAGGTGACCTCCTGAGAACCCCGTGACTTCTTTGGTTTGAACTGTGAATACCCTTCATTCGTATCCTTCTTAAAACTTATTTCTTGGTCTCATGTCTCTGTTTTTTGCTGGTTCATCTCTTTCACAGATCTATTTCTACTTTTCATTTAGAGGCTTGTCCTTATCCACTTTCATCTGAAAACTCAGATTTAAGTACTACCTCTGTGCTGATGATTCATGGATCCATCCATCTTCCTACTCCAGACTTAGCTCTCATACTTCAAAATAAAAGCTCTGCCTGCCTTCCTCAGGTATCATTGCAGATGTTTTGCTCCCTGCCAACTTCAACACAGCTAAAAACAGTCTCTTTATAATCAATTCCCTATGTCATCTTCTGTTTCTTTGATCACACTGAGTAGCACTGACATCCCTCTGTTAACTTAGGTCTAGAACCTGGACATCATTTCTACTTGGTAACCTCACCTGGCCTCATTTTCAACTCCACGTTTGTATTTTTTTGGGGAGAGGAAATATCTCCTCAGATAAATGACTCAAAAATATGGCCCCTCATCATCTTCTTCTTATCCTCTAGGCTTGATAAATACAGGCTTTCCCACCTTACCCACTCACAAGAACACCATAGGTTTCATTGCTGCCTTAGCTGCTGCTCTGACTGAGGCAGAGCGGAGAGCACTGCAGCTTGGCACAGCGTACCAGGCTTTGCAGGTAGCACGCCGTACCTGAACACATGTTCCTGCCTTGTTACACCACTAACAATTTGTTGTTCAGCAGTGAAAACATGCTGAATAATGAAAGATGCCTGGAGAAAGGAACATGGTGCGTACATGTACTTACAGCATGTTGTTTCTGTTTGTGTACACAACCTTGATTAGAGACAAGGGAGTGTCAGGCTTGCCTGGTGGATAAGCACCAGTTCCTCTGCCAAATGAAACTCTGTGGCTGCAGAAACAGTGTCCACATGTGCTTTTCAGAAGGTAAATACACCCACTGAATTCCCGATGGGCCACAAACACCTCTGGGAGAGCCATGTGCTGTCTTCTGTGATGGAAACGTGTCAGGCCACAGCCCCATCCAGGACCATGTGCAACACCCCTGCGATGCACTACGGCCCCATGCTGCTATCTGCAATGGGAAGGGAATGCGTGGGGCCCTAGGTCTCGGCCAGAACCTTGTGCAAGGATCTGGCACTGTGCTAAGGCAAACTGACTTTAATTTGAGATGAGATGGATGCTGAGGAGATGTCCTGGTACATCCATGTGCCTGATCAGAGATGTGCTTGGGTTCTAGGCCTTTTAGGATGAGGGTTTTGCTTTTTGTCTGTGTTTGTGCAGATTCATGTTTGCGCAGTTCCATGACTGGGCTCCCTGGCAATTTCAGTGTACATTAAACAAAAATAAGCAAAAGTTGCATTTCAGTAGGAAAAAAATGGATAAAACCTTCCTGCCTCCTCTTTGAAAATGGACTTTGTTGGTGTGTAGTGTGGGGAGACATTCCTCCTTTAGGTTTAGCTGTCAGCTTTGGTCAGTCTCTGGAAAGAGCTGCTATAAATGAAGGAAGCATGAGACAATTGTCTTTGGACCACAGGTTGTGCTAACCAACTGCTTATGGAGGGGCTGTGAATCAGCTCAGATGAAACCCACACAAGGCCAAATCAGGCAAGTAATGAGGCCTGGGACTGGGAAAACAAGGAAGGACAGCGGACAGACAAAAGGGGACCGGGCCACGAGCCCATGAAGTCCTTCAGTAGCCTCGTTATGTCAGCAACAAACAATGGAACAGCTTTGCAAAAACTGAGATTCCAAAGAGCGTCGTAATTAGCATTATTGCAAGATTAAAGAAACCACCACTTCCGTGTAACAAATTATCTCCAATTTAAAAGCAAAAATAATGTATTTTTTGTTCATAAAAAATGCTCAAGCGGAAGCATTCTCACATTAATTATTTCAGTCTATTCAGAAAGCATATCCCTGCTTGCTTTTTATTATGCCTTCCAGCTCCTTCTTTGAAAAATATGTTAAGAAGCTGCAAGCTATTTTCCAAAAAAATGAAAAATAAATAATCTTTGAAGCAATTAGAACTGAACGACAGAATGTATAAATATTTTTTTACTCGTTCTCCCCCTAGATTCAAATCCTCCATTTTCTGCCACCTCCCATCTTGGCAGCTGCAATTCAAGCATTTTCTCTTGAACTTTGGAGGCAGGCAAGTGTTTCTCTTTCCTCCCCTAGAGTTGAATCAAATTGTATTCTGTAGATTTGACTGGCAAGAGCTTTTATGAGTGAGTTGAGGGTTACTCCTGGAGGCTAAATGAATTATTTCTCTAATGCGTTTGTCTTCACTCTCCTAGAAGCCTAAATACTTCTGAACCTTTCCTTATAAAAGTAATAATTAGTGGACATGCTATGGTAAAACACTTCACTTATGTAAGAAAAATCGCAAATGGTAGGGATGATAGGAACTATGGTTAGTAGCATGGACTTATCTGGAATATGTTTTATTGTAAGAACAAAGAGCACTTTGAATGTCATGTAAATATCATTATAGAGCTACTTTTTATTTTAATGAAGGCTTTGCACTGGTTCAGCATTGGACTTAGCTACTCAGCATTAGCCCAACTTTAAGACAACTCATGTTGCAGTGAGGCTGGCAGCAATGCGTGATTTTCAAAAACACCTTCAACCTCAGAAAGCTGAATTTAAAATGTAATTAGGGAACATTCATCTATTTTCATTGCAACAATCAAATCAATATGTAGCTCAATTAAACAAGAACGGTGAACTGTACAGCACTATCAGCTACACTAATAAAAGGTACCTGTTTTCAATTCTTTGTGAATACTTTCTCCTTCTCTTCCTTTGCTTTTTGCCATAGGAACAGGAGAAAGCATCTAAACAGTTTCCTATTTCTCTGGCACCAGCTGGAAGTAGTCATGAGTTGCAGGGAGATAATATATTAATACAAAACTTGCCAGGAGACAAAAAAAAGCTTACACAGCAGTTTTCATAGGTAAGATGATTAAAAGTGTTATATTTGGTATTAGGGTGTGTGGCCACATCCTCATTCATTTGTTTTTCCAGGAGGTGGATGGGAGGGTGTGCAGGGAGAGATCCTTCCTAGAGATGGTGTGGAGGGTGTTCTCACTGGGACAGAAGAGTTTGCAATCAGTGGAGGGATTTCTCTGCTCTAAGAAAAACGTGAGGTCTGTCTTAGCACAAAGGCATTCCAGGCAGTGGAAGTGGCACCTGCCATTGGGAGCCAAATAAGGCAACCATGCGCAGAATGGTAACACCGGCTCCAGAATAGTGTCACCGTGCAGTGTTTGCAGATGCTGGGGGCAGTTACCCAACCCAGCTGACACCTGTGAGTTGCTGCAATAGCCCGTGATCTTTCAGTGGGGTTCTTGCAAGTTAAAATATATTCAGGATCATCACTAAGAGTTGTGGACGCTAGCAGTGAATCTCAGGTAAGGGCAGGAGGTACCATTGTGGCCACCCCTTTGACATCCTGGGCAGCCTGTGCTCTAGAAGGCAAAAAGCAGGAACTTTTTTTTGAGGAATTTTTGAAATCACAGTTTAAAAACTTCCACTGACAAAGAACCTGCAGCAGCCGGAGGTGAGGCTGGCGAGCAGTCATGTTGTCAGGGAGCTTTCCAACCCCCTTCTTCCAGAGCTTCTGTCTAATTCTTACAGACTGTGATAAAGTTGCTCTGTGATCCCATCAGAGTTCAGCTAAATGAGTTTTTCCATGATGCAGCATCTTTTTCAATTTCTTTAATGTTTCTTTATGTCTTTCTTCTATTATTGTCTAATTTTTCAATGTACTTTTCAAAGTGTGGATCCAGAACAGCACACTGAAGTACAGAAATACTCCTGCTAAATATACTCCCATTTAAGCATCTCACAATGAGTTTGTTCTTTAGTTCACAGATTAACACTTGAATAGAATGTTGAGTGGATCATCCTCACGCCTTCTTCAGAGCCATTTGTTCCCTAAATTGAGCCCCACAGTCAGAATGTGGTCTTTGTGGTTTAATTACTAGATGCCGAACTTCATGTAAAGTCACATCCGATTTTTGCCTTCAGAAAGTCTGTAGTCAATCTTTATCAACTTCAGTAATTCTTCTTCAAATCTATATACTCCTGTTTCAAACTTTGTTTCACTTGCGAAACAAATTTAGTGTCAATCATTGATTATCTCCTGATGTGTACAAATGTTACACAGCATAAGGCCAAGAATGATTTCCTCCAAGAAGGCACTAAATGCTGCCATGTTTTCTCATTCATTAATCAAAATTTCTTGGACCGATGAGAAAAAAATCCAATGACATTAAAAGTCAGATTACCAGTGGCACTTCTACACTGCAGTATGAAGTGTGCCTGTTTCTAAGCTTGCTAACAGGCACCATCTGCAGCAGGATGGAGCTCAGAGCATTACACTCAGTTGGTTTTCCCCAGTTTAGGTTTGGATCCTGTGGTTCTGTAGCTACCATGATTATTTTGCTGTACTCTTGACTAGCATTTACTTGACTGAGAACTGAATGTCCTCCCTCTTCTTTTCTTTGTCTGCAGTCTTAATAATAAAGTAAGATTGCTAAATTGTTTCTTGATCTTATCCAAAAACAAATAGCCTTCTGTCTCCACTCAGCCAGTAGAACGATTTTTTGTTTGTTTATTTTTCCTAAACCTTTTATGCCTGAGCAATATCAGCTTTCTGCCTTCCTTGTCCTTTCTTTGGACAGATCTTTGGCGATCACAAATGTTGAAAGCATTCCTTGACAGTGAGAGATGGCATCAAGTTTTGTATCTGCAAGCACTCTGTTACTTGACATGTAAGGATACCTGCTCAGGCACAGTCCATGTCAAGCAAAGAGGGATGAGGCATCTTAAAATCTACTCCCTGTCCCTCAAGTCATGGAAGTTCCTGAGCAAAGAAACAGTTGTATTAGAGGTAAAGAAATGCATGTTTTCTTTGGGGATCAGTAGTGTAGGAGCAACACATGTTTGCTCATCTGGCTGTATAGCCTAACTAGCTGTTTGTTGTATTATTTACTAGATTTCTGTAATCTAACCTTTTTATGCGCATGGGTTTTCTATAGAGTGCAGAGACAAATCTGTTCCCCAAAGACGTGTTAAGGGAGTGCTAGCTGAAATGTTGAGTAACGGTAAATTCCTTTGAATGCCTTGCGTGCATTCTAATCCACCATGATGAAACTTTCATGTTTTGTCAGCTATTGTAATTTTGCTTTCAGAAACGCAATAAAAATTCTTCCTGGGTAAGTGACTTGCACATTTACCAGTGTCTTTCAGAAAAGTCTCGCTATTGTCGAGTTATAAATGGCAGGTGTTTCAGTAGCACTCAAACATGCAGGCTTCTTGCTGGTGTGTGTTTGAAACCCAATTGTTTTTGCTCAGCCAAAGCCAAGCTTACTTTTTGATGTATTTCTTTCAGTAATTACCTTACGCTTCGTTACCTGCAGGGAGAGACCCTAGATTGAAGTCAAGTTAAGGATGCGTGGTTGAAAACAAAGATCGTAAAAAGATAAAGGTCTTGATAATAACAAATCATGAGAGGAAAAAAAAAAAAAAAGAAATTTAGATGCTCTTGCCACTGAGAACCTGAGCATATCAAGTTTCTATTTTGTTTGCTTTAGAGTTATAAGAATCTTTCTAAAAACTCATATAAACAGGAGGGGGAATGGCTGTTTACGAGGGTAGATAGTGATAGGACAAGGGGGGATGGTTTTAAACCAAGACAGGAGATTTAGATTAGATATTAGGAGGAGGTTTTTCACTCAGAGGGTGGTGACGCACTGGAACAGGTTGCCCAAGGAGGTTGTGGATGCCCCATCCCTGGAGGCATTCAAGGCCGGCTGGATGTGGCTCTGGACAGCCTGGTCTGGTGGTTGGCGACCCTGCACATAGCAGGGGGTTGAAACTAGATGGTCATTGTGGTCCTTTTCAACCCACGCCATTCTATGATTCTCATCAGTATGAAAAATCCTGTGGGGAAGAAGGGTCCTTCTCCCCAAACCATATCCTAGTCAGATAGCAAAGATGGAGAATTTCTAGCAAGATTATAAGTGGTTTTATAGTAGTGCACTTCTCTGCCTCAGCTACAGGAGTCGCTCTGCCGTAACAAAATCCAGTATTATGTAGAAGTGCAATACATTGCATATCATACATTCAATAACAACAGAAAAGGCAGCCTGGCTAAAAATAATTATGAAGCTCAGCAGCTGTAATTAAAATAATTTGATGGGAGATAGGAAACGTTGGCAGAAAAAGACATTTTGAGGATTTTGATTGATGTCTTTTATGTTTGTTCTATGTATTGTATAATAGTAGATATGGGCACTGTACCAGTATGTTAACTCAACATAATGCTGTGTGTATTACTAGGGCAGATGAGAGGTCAAACTGAGAAAAAGTGTGGATTTTGGTGACTTCTATGGTCCACTACAAACATCAAGTTAGATGATGCAAGTTTTCAGTGGGTGAGCCCCTACAGACAATAATTCAGCTGAAGTAGCATGAGATCTACTTATCATGATAAGCATTAGTTCACTCAGACCAGCACAAGCTGATATCAGAAGTTACTTCGGCTAGAAGTATTACCCACTGCATTGGGCTTTTCAACACTTCTCTTGGTCCTTGGAAAGTGTCACAGCAAACAACCTATCTCTCAAAGTGAGTCTGCTCCCAACAGTTTCCTGTTGATAGTAGAGTTTTTTCTTCTGTTAGATAAAGAACAAGCCAGGTTTTTATCAGGGAGCTGACTTCAGTGTTTCCAGTGAATCTGAGTGGATGTTGTCTGCACTAGTGTAATCATACCTTACAAAAACAAGGAGCTATCTTCACATCTCAATTTACATTATTGATGCAGTATGAAATAAGTCCCACAGAAGATGAGCACTCTGGGGATTCTCTTGTTTGTCTCAGCATGTTAAATGTCTGCAAGGCACTACACATCAGAGACAGAACTGCTTAAGTGCATAATTCTTCCTCGTGGCTTTGCTAGGAGCTAAACGAACCTTCTTAAACTAATAATAAAATAATCTAAGATATAAAAATATGTTTCTTTTGGACAAATCTGACATGTTACAATGACAGAGTGTTTATGACTCACAGTCACCACCTCCGCCACCAGCACTGCTCTATTTAGAAGCAGCAGGCAGCGGAGTGAAGCAGGCAGCCCTGAAGTTTCACATCAGGATAAAAGTAGCTAAATTCTTACTAAATGGGGATTAGATATTAATGAAGAAAAAAGATGGTGGATTTCCAGGACTATGGCTCAAGGGAACACTCTCCTATTTCACTGAGCCTTGTAGTTGCGTCTATGTTCAGATTGCAGTTTAGATATAAACAGATGAAGACTTTAGGGATGAAATATAAACATTCCCAAGTTCTTACGGTTCTAAATTAGGTGCAGTTCCAAGAACATGGGTTTTGGTCCTCGCACTGTTTATGTTTGATTTTTATGTGTAAAGGAGTACTTATTCAAAGGTGGAAAAAACTAAAGCAGGAAGGCTTGTCTCGTTAAATCCTTACATTAGAGGTGCCTCACAGCATGCAATGATTAATTGATTCTTAGTGGAGAAATTTCTACTCCCCCAAATGGAAAACTCTGAAAAGTTCAAAATCATACTTTTTCTGCATGCAGAAAGATGAATAGAATACACTCAGCTTTCTGTGTCCTGCAAGATTTCCAGAAAAATGTAGCGTATCAAATCTGTGCTATTATTGCAGAGGGGAAATGTCATTTATTAACCTCAGAAAAGACTATCGAACCATTATTTACAGGTTCCTTTTTAGTCATAGCTCTGTAAAACCTTTAGCGTCGCTTTAGATTAGCCTTTATAACCTTTCCCTATGCTCCCTACTATGTTAACTCCTAATTCTCTTGCCAAAATTCCTGCAGTCACATGTTACCTATTGAGCTCAATTAATATAAGGAACATATCTGCAGCCACAGAAACTTCTGGTAGTAGGAATCGCTCAGCTCCTCGGGCTAGCAGGGAACTGGGAATCTGTCAAGAGGATGAGATCCCCTCATAGGGCATGAGGTGATGGTGGGGTTTGGGCGCAGGTAGCTATGGATCTGCAAAGCCTTGCTCCCTGAAGGTGAAGCGAGAGGCAGCCCGTCACAGGTTACCAGCCTTCAGGAGGGACAGGGAGGGCAAATGGATCTCCTGGGGCGCACAGGCTCCAGCTCCGCCTGAGAGGCAGCAAATAGTTCAGTAGTGTGATTGATGCAATCAAAGCAAGAGGCCCTACAGGCGCTGTGGTGAGAGCAGTGGCATCGCATGTGTCCAATGCCTTGATTAGAAATCAGAACTCAACTGGTGCACAAAGCTAAATACTTCTGTCTGATAAAAGTGGAAGGCTTTGTAAAAAACAGAGGGCTCGTGCTGGTGTGATGCTGCCTCAGGATTTAGCCAGCCTGATGACCCAGTTTGACCTAAATGGCTTACCTGGTTTGCCTGTGGCTTTGCTACGCATCGCTGTCAAACTCTAAATATAAGCTTGTTCCCTCTTTTGTGTATCTTAAGCTTCTGTTCCTGTAAATAACCATTTTACATATATAACAGGCAATAACTTTGTAGTATAAAGATATATTTGACACTTTGTCAATGATTTTGTTCCTCACCCAAAATATAACCACTCAGACACATTTTTGGAATGACGCATGTTTTAGGGGAAAAAATATTTTAGAAATATGCTTAGCGTGTTGGCATTATGTCTTTTTGGATCCCTCTGGTTGTAAGCAAACTAACATTGTGAGCTCCACTGGGCCAAAGACGTATTGCTACCTCTGGATAAAATGTGTGTATCTGAACTCTAAGCTAAACATTTTAATGTTAGCTTAGGTTTTCTGGTTGCCATAATTTTAGATAAAGAAATTTTTGAACCCCTAGGACTAACTGTAAGAGAGGCCAAGTGTTTTCTTCCTGTTTACCAGCTATGCACATTCTTACCACTGTTACTCAATTTTTGAATCTTTCATGGATATTGGTAAGATTCCAGGAGGTTTGCTAGCCTTGAAATGGGAAAAAAAAATTGCAGTGCCAAGAAAATAGAGTCCAATCTGCATTTAAAACCACCATCGTTAAAAATTTAAAGGTTCCTCTGTCCCACTGATAAAGCATCTTGTAGCTTACCCTTAAATTGGGAACTTTTAGATTGCCTTAATCATTTCCTCCCTGTTATCTTGTACTTTGGTCACCTTGCAGAGGATCCAGAGTTTTATATCACGTTGCCTTTTTCAATTGAAATTGTTTTAATTGGTAACTCTGGCAATTTCCACCTAACCAACTATTTCCAGCCTTTTTAGAAGAGGAATAGGAAATGTTTACCTCGACTAACCCCATTAACAGATCGTGTCCCAGCTGTATTCTGCTAGTCAGCCAAATGCATTTTGGAGGTGCTGTTATTTTGTAGCTTATAAGCCTTTTTTTAGAACTGAGATGTTAAAGTCCTTCGGGAGAACTCAGATTATGAATACACATTTTCCACTGAAATCTTAACCAAATAATAGACCATACAAGGACCTTCTGATCATCTTCAGACCAAAGATTAGCCTCACTGTATTGAGATGCACTCACTTTCTTTGTTTGGTAACACAGCAAGGAAAGTATTGACTCAGTTGGTCCCAAGGAGCTCCCAGGTTTTTCCTTCTCCTATGCAGTTGGGAGTACCATACAGCCACAGGAAATAACACTAATTTTGGTGCTCATTTTGCTCTATGGAGAGTATTGGATGAGCTCTTTGTTGAGTGCTTCTTGCTAACAATGAAAACTCACTTTTTTGCCAGAGATGTTTCGAACAGCTCCAGGTGAAGGTGTCAGTAAGGATTTTCAGGTTGGAAGGTACTGTGCTCAGCTGGATGGGGATCAGTTCTCTGCTACATGCCAGCACATTCCACAAAACCTCATTGGAGATGGATTTGCTAATCTAGAGGTCATTGTTCCTCTTGTCTGCCACAGCCATGTTTGCACAAAGCTGGTCCAAGTTTTTCAGTGGTATCTTTGTTTTCCTGACCATCGCACCTAAAACTGCACTGGTTTTTCATGGTGATTGGGTGGTTTTCACATTGAGGTACTGTGCAACTTGTGCCTGGATGGGATGGATGGGCAAACTCAATGTGTTAGCCCTTTGCCACTGGAGCATTCTGCTTGAGCTGGCCTCTTTTATACCCCAGCATCTCTCCGCACTAATCTGATTGTCTGCATGTCATAAAGCTTAGCAGCTGGTACACGCTCACAGTTCTGATTGAAAGGAAACAGCCTACATCTTTAATTAGCTAATCAGCCAATGCAAAAAAAAAAAATCTGTAAAAGGGGAATATTAACAAAGCTTCAATGGTTGGTAAATTTTACACTTTCGGTGGATCCAGTGCTCTTCTCAGCTGCTCTGTAACTAAACTCAGGTCTACACAGAGGGTATGTCCTCCTTTCCTTGATATGCATGGTTCTTTTCATCTCCTTGTAGGTGTGTCTTTTGTTTCAGTTTAGCTTTTAGTTTCCTGCTTTATATGCTTTTAGAGCCATAACACTAAAATCCTTGAAGGAAGTGCGCATGTAGGAGTAACAAGATAACTGCACTATCAACAGCAGGACAGGTAGTGGCAGGTTTAGAGGCTCTAAATTACTGAGCTCGTTTAGTCTTCCCTCATCTTGCAGCAGGAACAGAGTGTCCTGCTCTAAAATCCACCTGAGTGGTGCTGTGTTTCTGGCAGTCTGTAGTTCTGCTGACTGCGGAGTTTGTCACATAAGGAATTAGACTGCCATATTTGAAGTCTGCACATCCTCACAACCATCCCGTTTCAGCTGCCTACTATTTTGTTTTCTCTGGCCTAGAGCTAGCCTCTGTATTGAGGCATTATTTGTTATATTGTCTATCCCAGACTTTCTTGTTCTCTTTGATGGCAGTGCAAGCCATATCCCACAGCCTGATCTGGCGGCCAGAGGGTGAATAAACTCTTACCACCCTTTTTCCTTCTCCCAGCATTAAATGGACAGCATTGCAGCAGAAACAGTAGAATTCCTACAACACGTCCCTGCTTTCCCTAATATCAACCTGAGAGTAGGAATGACACCTCTAACTGTTATCCAGACCAGTGCTATCCAGACTTTGGCATATATCTTCCTCTTCACTGCCATTGTTTTAAAGCAGAAAAGACTACCTGCAGGGTTCTGCATACACAGCTGCTAATTCTATGTGTCTTGAGGATGTTTTGAGATGAGCGTTGTAACCTTCTGCAAAGGTGTTTGCTGAAAGTTTGTGGTCACAGAGATGAGGATTACTTCAGAAATGGAAAACAGGCACCCTTGCTGCCCCTTATTTCTGTATGTACAACAGTAGGTTAAATAAGATTAAATCTTTTAGCAAATTGCCAGTCCTCCCAATGCTATTGAAAGAGATTATTTTTTCCAAGAAATTTGGTGCCTTCTTTTCTTCTTTGAAGAAAAACGTTCAGGCAGCCCAGCCTAAATAGTAGCGTTTGGCCCAGTGTGTAACAAATCTCTGAGCATATATCAGGAGAAACCCCCAGCATAAATCAGCCACACCAGAACAAAGGGGTGCTTATTAAGCTAAAGGCAGGAAGGAATTTGTATATGCAGTACATGCATATAGTGTATATCCACAGCTTTAGCAGTAATTGAGTAAGTTTAGGACAATATGCTGAGTCTACCACTACTGTCAGAGATCGAGTAACATACTTTGAGTGTGATTTTGCTTCGTATGCATCTGCCTTACATGAAAGTAGTTGCAGAGGAGGAGGTCTTGTTATGCCAGACCTCCTTTCTACAAGGCACTAAGGAAGGAACCTTGAGAACAGATGAGTTCCAGAAATCATCTTCTGTGTGATAGAAGAGGCATTTTGCCTGATCTTTTTCCCTATTTTGTATTCTGATGAAGAGACAGAGAGTAAAAGGCTGTCTGCGAGTGAAAAATATAAGGCCAGAAAACTACAGTTTAATGTAATATTTTTTCTCCAGGTGATTAGTTCAGAGTTATCTAGATCTGTGTCCATGACACATGTGCACACTTGGGCAAAATGTTTGTTGGGTTTTTTTGTGACCTTTAGCTTTGCCCTCAGTATCATTTTCAGGCACGGCTCAGTGAATCTGCAAAAGATAGATCTTGGACATGAAGGTTTAGCTCTGAGGCAGCTGCTTTCTAGACTGCAGAAAGCAGGTAATTTTCACCCCACAACCGTTTTTGATACTCAAAGGACATTTTTTTGGACACGTTGCAGGCTTTTTACTAAAGAGACCTATTATTTTGTTAGAATGAAAAGAGATAAATTATTTCCTGTAATTTCCCATTTTGTAAAGTTTAGGAAAGAGACTTCCCCTGGTTCTGTGAGAGCACTTGTTGCAGTCTTCTGAAGCTAACTTCAAATTTTATCTCTACTGCTGAATACAGCTCCTCCGCAACCACATTTTTAGGATTTCCTGAACTTTCTATGAGTACCTGGTTAGAGGGATCCTGGCAGAACTTCAGCTTTCACTCTCACAGCTGTCAGTGCTACCAATACCTATCTGCTGTGGCCTTTATCCGTGTATGATCAATATACACATAGACAGGTTAATTGGTGGAGAAAAGATATAGGTATTTATGTGAGGCTTGCCAGATTGTGTCTGAGTTCCTGAGGCAGTTGTGAGGAGTTAATGTTAGACACTTGGAAAAAAATGAATCCAGTCCATCAGAAAATAAATTTGTTTTTGATAAGTGTTTATTTCTTCACCCGTATTTGGATGGTGAAATGGTTGCTTGAGTCCTGTAAACTGGCCTCTCTTGGACCCCAAAAGTCTCTAAAGCACCCAAGAAACCAAGGCACATTTCATCACACACGTTACAATAAATATGGATTGGTTCTGTCTCAACTGTGCTTTCTGGCTCTCTGCTGATGGCAAACCCCTTACCCCAGCCTCCTGCTCAGGGTGGTGTTTCCCAGTTTCACTCCTTAGCAGAAACTCATGTGGGTCTGCAGAACCTTTATCTCAGCTGTGTGCTCCAAGATCTGAGAGAAGAAAAGGGAGGAGGGGAGCAAGGCTGAAAGCTTTCTGTAAAACCTGCTTTAAGACCCCGTTCTCTTTGCTTCATGGATGAATAGTTCTAGGGCTGCCCTTAAAAAAAGAGATGACAGAGTTTAATTTCACACCTACCATAAGCGGCTGTATGATTTCCCAAAGGAGAAACCTGCAGCCCTTGGTGGAGATGCTCTGCTGCCATGGTGATGGTGATGGGCATGGTGTGAGGCCTCAATGGGACCGCAGCAGACACTAGACTTCTCTGGTCTTGTCTTGTCCTAGTGCTTTTGTGTAGGTTGTCAGTGATATAACAAAAAAATTAAAAACAAAAAGTGGACAACATGCTGCCAGGTTGTGAAAGCAGGGAGTCAGTGTTCAGCTTCCAGACTTGCAGCACACCTAACAGTGTGCTCTTGCAGCTTTCTCTCAAGGAATGGCCCTGGGAAGAGTTGTTAGCAATAGTCATGATGCAAACAGTAGCTTCAAAGGTAGTCAGAGAAGGGACTAGTTCAAGAGGACTTCGGGGAGGCTGAGGGCAGGGGGGACATCCCATGCAGTGGATCCCTGAAGACCAGCTCTCCTCCTGCCTGCAGAGCTGAGCCTTGTGCCCAGCAGACAACCAGCCAGACAGCTTATGAAATCCTGTGGAGATGGGGTCAAGAGTTTAACTTCCTAACCTCACTCCTTACCTAGTCACACAGAACTTCAGTTATTTCAGGAGTAAGAAGTGAAGGTAAGCTTTAAAGCTGTCTTCTGCCATTTTTGCTGCAGGGGTCCCCTTTGCTGTCAAGTTCATTTAACATTTGTTTAAACAAGAGATGTGGATACCTGATAAGTGGCAGCACCTGGCTTAAAGATGCATTATGGACAACAGAGAGTAAACAGAGCAGCTATAAGATTCCAGTGCACAGAGGTCAAGACAACATCTGTTTTGCCTCGTGTACATATTCATACATAGTTTTCTGTTCTAGAAGTCACTCAAGCATCTAATAACTTCCTGCTCCAGGTGATATTTCAGCAAATTGTTTTCCTGCTCCAGTTCAGTCAGGATTTTTCTAGCTTTGACAGAGTGACTAAAATACCTACAGACTCCGCATGCCACCCTGGTGTAATTGCAGTGTCACAAGTTTTGGGCTTGGAGCCAGCGACAAACAAGTTCAGCCAGGCAGGGAGGGGACGTACACAGAGCCAGCAGTTGGAAGTGTGCGTGCAAACCAGCACTGCTGTCAGATACGTTAGAGCTGTGGGTCAGCCAGCCACCCTCTGCACAGCTGCATTAAATAATAGCTGCATAACCTGGTAGTTTGTCCTTAATATATTGCCTCAGTCTGCAGTTACAGGGGCAGGCTGGGAAGCCATCTTTTACTTTCAAAGCTACTGGAGCAAATAGTGTGTCTGACATGCAGCCTTGCCTCATGTCTTGCTTGCACCCATCAATTTTCACCCTCTTAAACTGGGAGTGTTGGGTAAAGCCATAGGTTGATCCCCATAGACCTTGGATTCAGCCCCACTCTCAGGGCCTGGGTGTAGACATGTTGTTCCAATAAGCATCTCCAAAGTCATTAGCCCCATTTAAGCCTGCAGGTTTCATATTCTGCAAATAAGGGCTTCACATTCTGTTCTTAATAATTAAACAAGTGTATCTGATATTATATTTTAGTACTTGTGTTGCAGCAGCAGCTTAAAACCCCACGAAGATCAGGGCTCCCTTGCACTGAATAACGATACAGTGAAAAACAGATTGTAGATAAGAAACATATATTGTAAATAATTAACACCAAAGGAAAAAAAAAAAGCAGTAATTTCATCCATCCTTCTGTCATACTTTTTTTATCACTCATCTTCCATATCTTTACAGATTCATGCTCATCTAATTCATTTTTGCAACTCAACTTTTTCTTCTTAACCAATTATTTTTCTCTTGCCAACTCTAAAGGGAAAGTAGGTGCAGTAGCAAGTGACATGAGTAATACATGATTTGGGATATACAGGCATCTGTATTCTGGTGAACAATGGCACAGAGGCTGACTCAGATGGATACCTGTGACATAACTGTGTGTGTGTGGTGTTATCCCCCATTTGCTTACGATATTTCCTTCAGCGGAACTGAAATACTTTAATCTTCCTCCAGTTTGGCAGTTGGTTTATTAAATGTTTATTCATTTTCTTTGCATTTGGGATGGAGCTGAAATTAGCACGTCCATTTTCTTGTTTAAACAAGAGAAACTTCAGTGTAAATAACATCTCATCACACAAATGCATTTTTGTCCTTCTACTGATGTCAGAACAAAATGAAGGATGATATTAGTGGGGAAAAAAAAAAACCTCTTTCCTAAAGCCAACAGAGGGAGTACAAACCTTTGGGTTTTTGTGAGACTTTTAAAATGAGAGGTTGTGTCTACAATGTCTTACCTTTCCAGTGAGAGCATGGTGGGTTTAAATACTGTAGAAATATTTAGGTTCTTAAACGTGTCTTCCCTTGACTGCAACAGCCTGCACAAATTCAGGGATTTAGCTTGTGTTCAGTATGTTCCTACTGTTGAAAGGGGCTGATCTTTGGTCTAGAGCACTGAGGAGCCTTATTTAATCTTCTTGTTCAGCTTCTTGGATTTCCATATCATTCTCTTAAATACAGGCCACAAAGGTACCTGCCTTCTTCCCTTGTCGCCACTCTTTGGCCATCCCCATGGCTCCATGGTGCTACTGGACACACTTTGCTCTCTTCTTCTGCTGAGTGACTCACTCTGTGACGGGGAATCTGCTTTTCCCACAGTTTGTTGTGCAATGTCTCTTCTGAACATTCGGGTAAAAATATCATCTGCTAGAAACGGAAAGCTCAAGTGCTCTGCAATTAAAACGTGAAGATAGATATGCTCTTCCTCTCTTTACAACAGACTTTTATCCTCTCACCTTATTTTTTACAGATGAAGAAGCACTATTTGGGCTCATTCACAAAGTGATATCTAGGATGGTTTGGGGCAGTTTATTATAGTTTTTAAAGAAGAGTGGGCAAGATTCTCTGGTGCTGTATGTTAACATATCTCCATGAAAAACAGTGGAGATACAGTAATGAGAAGGTAAAACAGCTGTTACTTGTAGTTGTGCTTGGATGTCCTTCTGGAAGACATGCTCCAGTTCCAGCACAACTTAAAAAATATGTAGGTACATGAATGTCTCTGTGATACTCTGACCAGAGGGCAGATTCAATGGGCAGAGCTGATTGCAGCTTGTCCAGTGTCTAAACACATTGTTCTTCCTTATCATCACTATTGAAGTGATTTCAAGACCATCTTTACAACCACAAAGATGTTAGATGGTCACAAGAACATGCTCAGGATACATTAAGTGCCAGGCAACTTGCCACCATTTCCACCTGCACACAGTTTGTGTTCTCTCAGACACACCAGGGCTGTGCAGACAGACAGCCGCACTCAGCTGGACGGGAGCCTCCCTCCTCACCTGGGTGTTTGAAGACAGGCAGGTCTCCATGTGCACAAGGTATTGTGCAATGTGAAGCAGTGTGGTTTGCTATGAAGCATTGCCTCTTTTTCCACAGTTGGGCAAGGTTCAGGCTTCTATCTATTCAGACATTTAAAACAAGTGACCAGATGCTGCAGGCTTACAAAAGCACTACACATAGCCAGCTGTGCCATATAAATCTTAGACTTTTTTTTATCATCAAGCTGTGGTTTGTTTGTGGTGTCTCATTTTTCTATCAGCTAGACATTCCTGTCCGTGCTTCCCATTTATTTGTTGGGATCACATAAAAACGTAGCTTTATTTATGCATATGCTCTAATCCAGAACATAAACTGCTGCAGCCGACTCATCATGTATTGTCTGAGGGAATGCACATCATAAAGTGCATACGTCATAGGAAGAGGTTTCTTATAACTCTGTGCAGTCCTTTTTAACTGGATCTCTGCTTCAGCCATCTGTTCTTTAATATCATAATGAATACTTCACACTTATCGCTGCTTTTGTTAGAGGATCTCCCACTTCTTCTCAAAGGTGATTAAGTATTATTATTATCTCAGTGTAACTGAGGTACAGACGAGTTGGGTGACTTGCCAAGATGATGTGTTTGGTGAGTGTTAGAATTAGACTTGCACCTTCAGCTTTCTGTTTCTTATTCCTCATTGCTTTATACAGTTGCAAGTGGGCTTTCAGTCATCCTGTGGTAACACATCATATCCTTCAGCCTGTTCTTTGACTCAGATACTAGCATGTGAGTCAAACCTTTCTATACTTTGGCTACCAGAAGATTGCAGTGCCTGGGTACAGTACAAAAACCTTGGCAGATTTCAGCACCTGTAAATATCCTCCAAAAAATCTTTCTGTTGAAGTTTTTTCTGTCGGTCCAAGTCTAGCTTTGACATTACCAACGGCTCAAGTCTGGCACTAAGCACAAGGAAGTGATGTTTGGGTACATGTTTCAACAGAACAGTTGAGGCTGGAAGGGAACTCAGTAGATCATCTGGTTCAACCCCTCTGCAGGGCCAGAGACAGTTGCCCAGGAATTTCAGTAACTAGTTGTAAATAAGTCTTGACTCAAGTATCAGTAAAATTGGGATAAAGGTGAACAGTGATTTGAAACTTGCATTTTCAAATGCAATGTTATCAGTTTTACCTTTCTGATATTTTTATTGGTGTTTCCAGAAACACCAGTATGGCAACTTTAGATGCATCATGGTTAGATGGTTTTGTGCAAAAAAAGTACATAGGCAAAGATATAGGTACAGAATCAACAATTTCTTACAGTTATGAAAAATAAACTGGAAGAAAAAGGAATTCAATCAATGAACTACTAGATTATGCAAATTGAAAGTGATTGTTGTGTAGCATAAGGAATGGCTCTTAGTCCAGTAACACTTTTCAAGATCTGCTGCTGAGATAACTGATGAGAAAACTGGTAAGAGATAACCTGAAGAAAAACCAATAACCACGGAGAAGTTTTTCACAGCATGAAAGAAAATCGTCTTAATGCTGCTGGTGACACTGTAATTGTGCCTCAGTTCAACTAATGAAGGTACTATAGTAGAGATTGGTTTGATCTGTGCATCCATTTAGCAAAGAGATGGCCTTGGTAGTGTTCACTGAATGGGTGGGCCAAGATAAATGCATTCTCTGTTTCTTTACCTGTCCCTCTTCATGAGTCAGTGCCCTGGCATCTGTTCCCAAACTGTTCCCATCCTGTTCAGAAAACTGACCTGCATATAGATTGGTCTTAATGATCAAATGTTTAAAAATTCATTGCACGGGAACAGCTGAAAGCAGTTGATTGGTTTGAACTTTATTGTATGCACCTTGATTCCCAGATCTGCAGTAAAGGGGAAGGTCAGCTGGTAAACATTTGAGCATTTAAAAATAAAAAGGGATGGATTTCCCGCTACCCAGGCCTTTTATGTTCAACCTCAGCACAGACCTGGATGTACTGAGATATTTCTCATGTGTATGATTTAAATCCACCTGGACACTGTGGGCCACATCTTCCCTCAGCTGGTGTAAATCAGCATAGTTCCTTTGAAGTTAATGAAGAAATCTAACTTTGCACCAGCTGAGAATCTGGCCCAGTGTAACTTATTATTTCAAGGATCCACAGATATTCCTGAGAAACAGCAGAGCGTTTAGAAAGACAAAGTTCCTGATGTGATTATTCTAAAATTTCAAGACATTAATTTCCCCAAATTCCCTGTGACAAGCTGAGCTGGAAATCTCAGTATTGGATCAGACTTGAAGTTACACAGAAGGGCTGATATGGAATGGTATACCACAAGAAACAAACGTGAGTCTTCCCAATGGTCCTTGTTTATTTTATTTTAAACAGAAATTTTGAATATATTGTAATTCTATTTATGATATTGAAAAATAAAAAGACATTTTATTTGGTGACATAAAATAGTAATAGAGCGCAATAGCAACAAACAGCATCTTCATTTCCTCAAATTGCTTGCCACATCTGAGTACCTGTGTAAGAGTAGAAGCAAACCTGTCATAAGTGAGACTTCTAGGTAGATGGCATGGGAAAGTATTGCATGGGTAGAAAAGTATTGTCAGGGAGCTGATCGCAGGCACTGGTTACATGAGCAGGGCAGAGCAGTGTCAGAGAGATTACTTGCCTTCTGAGAGCCTGTTTGTTTTCTCTCAATTGGCCTTCACCATAGGTGAGGGATGCTCAGCATTTGCCTTACCAGGGGATGCAGCCATGTGATAGCTAATTGCTCAGCGCTGCCACAAATCAGTAAATAAATATAACGTGTTCTGCAAAGACATCTGTATTTTGTCAGTCTAATTGCTCCGGGAGCAGCAGGTGATGCATGTTGTTCTGTCTTTGATCATGCTGCACCAGTATCTGTTTTTCTCTTCAGTCATTGAAGAGAACTTAACTACACGTACCTTTTGGCACATAGCAGTGGTGGCACCCAACCTGTGGGGGGGGAATCTGCCCCAAGGAGGGGTAATTCCTATTAGTGCACTTCAGCTGTGCTGCCATCATGCACGTGCCCCAGAGGGAACTCCACCAGATATAGCAGCATCTCCCACACACATCCTCAGGCTCATAGAAGGGGTTGGTGAACATCCGGGGTTAGTGCTCAGGGGGTCGGTCTTCTTCTTACCTGCATGTCTGCAGACTTCAGGTCAGTTCTTACCAGCTCAAGCTCCAGGATTTATTATTACTGTCTTCCAACAAACACACAAAATTCAGTTCAAATCATTCAAGCATGGCAACTCTAATAATGATATTTTAATAGCGTCTGCAGTGTTGAAGTTTGTTGAAATCTGATATCTGCCGCTAGCTAATATAGGCGGTATCATCCCCTTCTTAATAAAACTGTTACTTTAATGAGGAACTCCGTCGTACTTTACTGATAAAGACTAATGATTTTAAACGTGACTTTTTCCTCCTGTATTTGTGATTTTCATTTTAACCAAGATGACTCTGTTATTTCAGCATACGAGCAATAGTGTTCTCCCATCTAAGTACATTTTGTTCACCTCAGAGAATTTAGGTAGCTAATTATCCAGAACTACTGAGGCGGTTACTGTTTGCTTCCTGTTCAAATGCACAGTAATATAAGTTTTCTGTAATGGAACAAAAATAATCCAAATTCTTTGCTCTGTATTCCAGTGGCTCCCTTCTAAAGTGCTTGGTTATGTTGCCTGCAAATTTTTTTGTAATGAGGACTCTGGATCAGTTTAACAAGGTTAACATTGTTTGGGAGGTTGCAGATGTGGACTTTACATCGTTTTTAATGAAATCAAGCCCAAAAGAGGCTCAATAAACAAATGACAATGTTTGGAAAAGAGAGGAGCTCATTTCCTTTGATAGGGTGCAGGGAATTTAACCAATCTGTGTTTATAATTACTGTCTGGTTTAGTTAGTGCGAAAGAATCTACTTGTTACCAAATTATAAATAAACAAACTAGACCTGCTTTTTCCCATTCTGCAGCAGTCTTGTTAGAGTTTATTTTCTTTTCATTTGACTACAGAGCACTTACTGTATGCTTAATGCTTAAATTGTTTGGGGTTTCTTTTTGTCTGCTCCAAACATACACTGCTGCTTTGGAAATTCTGGACTGTTTTGCAAAATTTGCACCTTGTCATTTTATTTTCTATTAAATACTTCAACTCTATCAAAAACATCATTGTTAGTTAAAAATAGTCTGTAGCAGAGGGGGAAAAAATCTGTTGTCCACATTTTGATCCTTGGTAATTTACCAAAGACATCATTTTTCTTGGCAGTCTTCTGTATAGACTAAGTTGCTACTGCTTAGTTAATTGTAAACCAAAATCAAATTAGCAGTCTTTACAGATTTTGGCTGCTAGAAATGTGAATTTTAAGCAAATTAAGAATCCAACATTTGGACCACCTAAAATGACACAATTTACTATCATGGAAATTAGAGATTTAATTTCCAGTTAGTTAGAATGGCAGATATATTTAATATATGTAATATCCATATAGCTCAGAATTCCCAGTCATGATTTGTGATTCCTTTTTCTTCTTAATTCTTTCCACAGAATATGCAGGTTTCATTTTAAAATGCCTGTCTTCTTATTTAGAAATGAACATTCACTTCAATTTGCACCACCCATAAATAACCGCAAGATACAATTTTTGTTTCGTTTATACACAAGTCATTTAAATTGCAATCTCTTGCTATCTAATGGTTTTCTCAGAAGTACAGCATTATTTAGAAAGTGAGTAGTTTTGCTTCTTTGCATATTTTTTTATTATTATTATTATTTTGTTTTTATGATTTCATGAATTCTTGGAGTTACCGCCAGCTTTCTTTTAACCAGGATGTGAATTTACCTTTGTTTTGGAAATTGCATAAATCTATCAGGAAATTCTGAAAAATCAATAAACTAATTTTATCGTTAGAGATGTGTAAAGCAGTAAGCACTTTCCAGATGTGGCTGGGGATAGAAGCAAAGAAAACTGCTCTGTTCTAGGAGAGGGAAAACTGTTGACATTTCTTTGAAGTATAATCTCTTTTGTTTATTTGGGTTTTAATAGCTTCCAGCAGTTAGCTGCATATTTTTAAACTGATGTTGCTTGCATACTTATTTTCGAAGGTTTGTGAGTGGCATTCATTGACTGCCATATGTGTAAAAGCTAACCTGTATGTTGATGAATGAATGAGATTGATGAGGAGAAGAGAGTTTTAGCTAGAGATGGGCTCAAACTAAAATGCTGGATCCACATATTACCTTAACTCTGAAAGTGTTTGAAATTCAAACAACCAAAGCTGGATTTCACAAAGGTTTATTTCATTTCTGACTTTGCCATTTACACAAAACTTTGGGTTTTATGCAAGAATTAAAATGTATGGGTAGAAAGTCTAACACTTCCCGTCCCGTTTTTTAGATTTAGATTAGATTGCCATTTTTCTCCAGTTAGAAATTCTCCCCATCAAAATGTTTGCCTAGAAAGTAGCTAATCACTCTGCGTCATGGGGGCATCATTCTTTCCTTAGAGGCCTCTGATCCAACACATGTCCTTGGTCTTCCCAGACTAGGGAGCATTTCAGATTGGGATCCAGATGCCGTTCGTTGATTCATGTTTGACATTAATTAGGATCTTTAAGTACCGTTCTCACCTCTCTGTGCCAGAATGGCTAAAAAGAATTACTTTGTTGACAGATCACTGGAGATCAAGATTTGTGAATAAAACCTTTCTCTGACTTGTGCTTTGATGGAGTATGCATTTTTGGGGAGGCTAAACATGCTAAAGATTTTAGATACTTAATTCCATAGGTTTTTGTGTGGAATAGGTGCCTATATATCTTCTAGAAGGCTGGACCTTACGGTCTGGCACCCATCTGAGTCAATGGGAAGCTTCCCATGTTGGATGAAGCCCATTGTCTCTCTCCACATACTTTAGCCCATCTGTAAAATGGGAATAGAAATACTTATCTAAATCTATAATGAGATTTCAAACTATTGGACTAGAAATCTCTACAGAAGTGTGAAGCCCTAATGAAGAGGAGAGCAATTATCCCAAATGTATGAATTTGCAGTGTAAGAGTTTTTAAAGAAGTCATTATGATTTCATAGTATAAATGTACCTATTCAAAAGAATGGCTTTACAAATCATTTATTACTGTAATAACAGCTATTTTGAGCTGAGATATCAGGGTGCAATCCAAAGCCCATTAAAATCAATGGAAAGATTCCTACAGATGCTAGTGCATTTTATGTCTGTCTTTAAGCACATGCTTAATATTAAAGTCAAAGAGACTTAAGTGTCTACCAGAAGTTAAGTACTGAAACAGGCCCTAGTCCTTTGTCTCATCCTGGAGAAAAACGCTTCCTGAATGAGGTTTCATAAAACAAGGCAAATCAACCACCCTACAAACTCTTCTGTCTTCTTCACTTTGCTTTCAGAGTGTGTTGTTCTCGTGCACAAGGTGAATGCTGGCACTGCTGGGAGTTCTAGTGTGGAGCTGGCACCGTACCTTGTAACTTCCTTGCCCAGCAAATATGTGCAGCATATTAAATATTAAATGGGTTATTAAAAATATTCATGTGACAAGCAAGTTTAACACACAAATCATTATAGCTGGCCTAAGCAGCTGAAAAGGGGTTGACATTGAAAAATGAAAACTATTTTTGAAAGTAAGTGGAAACTTAGGGGAAAAAAAAAGAGCACAAAACACAACTATATACAAGCTCTTGACATTTCCTAATGATTTATATAACATACTGCATGAGAATACAATTTAATTTGATTTCAGATGCAATGCCAGCTGTTGCTGAACCCCGGCAAACAGTAAGCATTTCAGATCGAGAGGGGCTCGAATTTTCTTTTGCTACAAAAATAAATAAGATTGGAAACTAACTTTTCCTCAGTCCAATCAATAATTTTTATTACTTACAAGGATGCTATTGGCTATGAAATGCTTTCTGCGCAGAAAATCTCTTCGTATAAATCCTGTGTAGCATTTCTGTTGCAAGAAAGTATCTGATTGTCCTAAGTGCTTTAAAAGTACAAACACCAATTATGTATGGTTTGATACATTTTAATGGTCTGTGAGTTCTACAAATTAACAGTCAGGGAGCTTAGCAAATGAGCTTCTATTTGGTTTCTGGCTTGGAATCCATCACTAAACAATACTCCTTACACATTTGTAATAAAATTATTCTAAATGATGCTACTTAAACAGTTGCTGTAGCTACGTATTAAGATTTGCTCTGTTTTTCATGTGTTTTCCATCAAGGAAGTCTGTGGTTACCTTCCTGATTCTGCTGGACTGGAAAAACATAGCTAATATAGTGTGATCTGGAGAAAGCTTTGATGCAGGGGCTTTACAAATAAACCTCCAGATGCCATATGGTTTACATTCATCTCTCAATTTATTTCCTATAAATGTCTATTGAATATTCCATTGAACCAACACATGTGAAACTAGAGCTGGAAAAGAGAGCGAGGTATAGAATGCTTTGTGGCAGCATGTGATTATCATATTTCTTTTCCAATATTGCTACCAGCCTTAAACGCACGGTAAATTAGTCAAAAGCCAAAGTTCTTAGAGTTAGGGAGGAAAATAAAGAAACAATATTTTAAACCATGCAAAAACAAACACTCCTTTCTCACATGTTGTAATGTACCTCTCGCACTAGAGGTAGTTCTTCTTTGCAGTAAAACTAACTCCTATGTTTGGTTTATGTCATTAGAAAATTAAAGCTTGGGAATGCAGTTGTGGGAAAGAAAATGCTGCTAAAACTTTGCAAAGGAAAAACAAATGGAGGAATGAGCAGCTTAGATGTATATTTGGGATTGATTAACTACTACCGTGTATCAGAGCTCCCTGCCTTTCTCAGTTTCTCTTCTTTCTGAAGTCAGGCAGTGTAACTTAAACATGTCTGACTAGCAGAGCTCACTCAATGGGCCTTTCTTAGGGCTCTGTTTATTCAGGAAGAAGTCCACTTCTCTGAATGTTCCTCATGGTATAGGTGTTGTCTCCAAAAGAAACTCTATGTGTATTATTGGGAACTTTTCTTATCTCTCTGAGCCCCGATGCTCCGTGCCCCTCAGTTCCTGCTCCAAGCACGCTGGCTCCAGGAGTTTGGCTGTTGGAAGTCCCCTCTGAAAATTAAAAGAGAAAAACCCCATCTGGGCACAGATGAGGAAAAAAGCTTCAGTTGAGACAGGCTAATTTGTTTTACAGAGCTACGTTTTTCCATAACTCCATTTTAACGAATTTACCAGCTTGGACTTGTAGTTTATGTTGATCAAAGGAAGGTATTTCTCTGCTGTATATAGAAGAGCTTCTCTCTCCATCCAGGAGAAGTTGATTTGCATTTATCCATGTTTCAGTCCAAGGCTGAGTGTAAATTTCTCACCTACACACATTGTCTACATAAGGCCTGAAAGTCACTTACGAGCTGCTTATGCCTTACCAAGCTCACCAGCTCTAATACTATAGACAGGAAATTTTTGTCCCTAAATTCTTAAAACTATTGGTTTATCTAGAAGAGTCAGTTCTCCATACAGTCTACACAGGTCCTCTATAAGTAAGTTTATTGTACCCAAGGAGCCTCATATAAGCAAATCTTCAGATCACTGACCCAAAGTATTAGAATATCACCATTATTCTGCTGATTTTGTGATACCAAACTGAAGAGCTCCAGATCAGCAGCAGAAAGTCCTATTCATTGTAGCTGGAAAACAGGCTTCATCATAATGCACATCCTATAAATAGCAAAAACAGTTAGGAAAGCAAACCAAATCCACAGATGATAAATAAGGTAACAACATTTCTTACACTATGCATCATCCTCGTATGTTCCACTGAGATTAGGGTTGGGAAATCCTATATTTAACATACTAAACTTTGATGTCTTCTGCAGGGATATTATTCAGGTATGTTTGATTGAAGAGATGAATGGAAAAAATTGTTTATCCTCAGCCATAAAAGATGTTAGAGACAATTTACATGTATTTTTCATGGGGTTTTACTTTTTTTGTTGTTTTTGTTATTATTACTATTGCAAAACAGAAACTGCCAGATGCTGCTGGGCAGGAAGCTTACAAGTTTCATTTGAGAAATAAGATATTGGATTACTACAATTAACAAGGCCAGAAGAATAGACTCCTACATAGTCACAGTGGCCACGTACAGGTTCTGACAAAAGTCTTCTATTGCTAAGGAATTTGTCAAAGCAACTTGCATTTAAAGGGAAAAAAAAAGAAAAGAAGCAAAAAAAACAAAACAAAACAAAAACAAAAAAACACCAGAAAGCTTCTGGCAAACAAATTACATTATAAAGCAGTGTGGAAATGTCAGTCCTTTCCTATTTAACTCCAAGTGTAATAAAAAAAAGGACTTTTTACTGTTCCCATGTACAGTAAATGTAATAATTTTCATTTTTGTAAAGTGTTATCATTTCTACTAAATTTCCTCTCAGTGACTCACCCCCATTTCTTTTCTTGGCAGCTTGTTAATACACTATTCTCTTGGAAGCAAACAAAAAAAAAGGAAATCTTTCCATATCAGATAGAATGGAGATTTTTCATGGAGATTTTTCAGTCCAGTAAGAAATGACAATCTTAACACATTTTTACGTGTCCTATTAGTTTGGAGGGACATGAAACAGAGCTACGACTACCCCTCCAGACCCCACTGTGGACAGCCTCTTCTTTCAATTTGTCCTCTAGTCTTTAAAGCAGTGATTAGTTTCTAAATACAACAGCAGCATCATATGCTATATTTAAAAATTACTCTCTCAACAAGGACCAAAGGAGTCATGGAACAGGCACATCAAAAACTAAGAATCCCAACCCAAGCCTCTTTTCCCTTTGGCCTTGCATCTCCTTGTTGACTGTCCCCATGTGGGCCCCAACATATTCATTTCAACCCCAAAGGCTCTTCTACTTGTCTATGCCCTACTCTCCCAAAGTCATCTCTAGGTAGCAAAGGTACTTAAAAAACAACCACTCCTGCTTGTCCTCACCCTTACTTTCTTCCCAAAGCAAAATCTTGTGGCAGTTCCCATATGCTGAGTGATTGGGAATGAGAAATATTCCCATGTGCAGGGAGGAGCTGCCGCCCTCATGCTGCCTTCTCTACCTGGACATCTCCTACGCACATCCAGCAAGGAGACAAGTCAGCAACACCTCTCAATCTTCCCAAATGGAGATGGCCTGCATTGACAAAGGGTGTGCCCAATTCCACCGTGCCTCATGAAATCCCCTTAGTCTGATGGCACAACAGGCCTAACCCAGTTAGAGCACTACAAGCCAAGCTTACACATTGCACACACAGTCTGTGTTTGCACATGTGCAGTATTGAGCAGGATACAACTGGGATACACCACAGAAGTAATGTGATAGAAGGGCTTTGGATCCAGAACAATAAGCACATAGACAGCATTGCTAAAAACAAAGCTATTTTATCAAACTAAGCTTAAACAAATTTGACTTGTGCAGAGCCCTGGGGTCATGCTGGCCTTCAGCACGGGTGACCTTTACCTCTCCCATCATCCACGCCATTGTTCTTTCCAGCCTAGAGTCTCTCTCCATCATTGTGAAATCTCAAGACAGAAGTGCTCTGGCATTTCCCTGGTCCCAGCAGTGCTGGAGCTGTTGACTGTGTTCCCATCTCTTGTTTTGTACTTCCTGGAGTTCCGTCATGTGCCTGTTGTTTAGAAATAATTAAATCGGCTACAAATGCTTTCTTACATTCTTCCATGATGTTCAGCCAACTATTTATATTCAGCTGGTATATTAAGGCCATTCTAGGTGTTTTTTTCTTACATGTTCAAAGTTTTCAGTTGCATTCTGCTATGACCACGCTGGAACTATGACTTTGCTGACATCCTTGTCCCAGGCAGAGGCTATCAAAGATCTCTTCCCAGAATGATCTCATTCAGCCAAAGTAGCATGAAACAAACTCTCCAGCCTTCTAGGAACTGCGCTTTCCCCCAAATAGTTTCCTTAGCTGGAAAAAGGGAAGAACATCCTGGGATCATTCCCCAAAATATCCATTAGACACATGGCTACAGGAACAGCCTAATTGGTAACTTCAGCATTTAGGAATGGGAGGAGTAAGAATGGAGATGTTTCCTGCTTCTTGGAGACACAAGGAAGGTGGCACTGTGTCCAAGGTAGAGAAGTGGGAAGGAGAAATGAGCAGTCCATCTCTGACACTAGGCAGATGGGGAGGAAGTGATGTGGGTTTTTTGCTAAGGCTGCAAAGCAGCGAATTCAAATAGGATTTGCACTCTTACCTGCCTCCCTCGTCACTTGGTCCAACGCTTTATTCTCTAAGATCCCAATATGCTGTTTTCTAACAGAGGAAACACTGAAATTCAGAGGAGACTGCATTTGGTCTCTCAGAGTTTGGCATATTCCAAAGCTTGTCAGTTTTCACAGTGCTTGGCAGTCCAGTGTGTGCCTTGTGCCAAGCCCTGCTGTTTCCACAAGTCACATTTCTCCTGCTCGTTTGGCCTGTGGAGCAAGTATGAATTCTCAGACCATGGCAGATGGAGACAGGTAAAGGGAGGGGAGATAATGATCATACCCATGTCCATCACAACACTTTGTTCTCAGCTTTAATTAATTATATATCTTAACCTTTATTTCCTTACTCCCAGGAGGGTATCTGCTGGCATCATAGAAGGCTTCAGGGATTACAGAGGGCTTTTTTGCCCTTGTGAAGCTGTTTCTGGGGTCAATTGAATATTTGTTGAGCAGAGAAATGAGAGCCAAGATGAACAAAAATCTAGGACTTTAATGCCAGTTCCACTGCTGTGTTATGAAGATCATCTGATCCCTTGAAAATATAACCTAAACCAGTGAGATGTTTAGCAGAAGGACTGGAGTACAAGTCTCACTTACTCCAGTGGAAGACATGACCATCATAACCTGGTTTCATGCTTACTCTGACGTTCAAACCCGGAAAGCCAACACCCATTGGTGACTGGTAGAAGAACTAGATTTCCTTTATTTTTTTTTTTTGCACTTGCTTTTCACTACTAATTGAGGGAAAAGAGAAAGGAAATTGATAATATGTGGTCAGCAGAAGCAGAAGCTGTCTCCCTGAACACATGGCCAGACAGATCTGATGAGGAGAGCACAGCACATTTATATGAACCTTCTTCAAAGTGGAACCACACTATAAATATTGATTTCCACTGGCATCCAAAATGCTGATACTCACAGTCAATAATGTCATTGCTTTATTATTTTATTTTTTAAATGGATTTGCTGCATAACAGGGTAGATCCCTCAATTCTCAGCCAAAAGAACCATCTCTGTAACGTGCAAGGAACTGTGGGTTTGACTGAAATCCAGCTGGAGCATAAATTTCATATCCAATTAATTGTAAGCAATATCTCAAAGGCATTTGAAGAACTATGTCTTGTTTAAAATTTCCCAGTCTGTAATACATATCTATTATATACAATAGTGCGTATTTATATATACACACTATATACATATATATGTGTATATATATACACCAGGTACAGTACTATATACAATATTTTGGAACTTGAATGAAAATAACTGTGGGGTTTAGGAGTGTGTACTGACTGCACACATTCACATGATAAACTCATGACGCGGTGTTGTAGATTTCATGTACTCTGAGACTCAGACTCATTCAGTATTTTATAATAACTCACGTAAAGCATGCAATTATAGGGTTGGATTTGCATCCAAACTGGCATAATTCAGGGCTACCCATGTGCGCCCACACTGGCCCATAAGCTACTAACTGTTGCCTCACGCAGCTGTGAAGTCCACGGCCTCAAAGAGAAGGCCTGTGGCAACAAAAACTGTTGTTTCTCTTACTAAACTATACCCTAAATTCTTGTTTTCAGTCAGTCACTGTGCTTAGAACTGAAACACAAGAAAATGAATGCCCACCTCCTGGAAACATGAGAATGTTAGAACAAGACAAACTGAATTGCTATTATTCGTTATCTACATTATTGTTTAATGTGTAGACATCAAATGCTCTAGGAAAGTGACAGATTTATGACTAGATTGAGAGAAAAGGGCTCATCTTTTTGACAAGTGGATGATTTATAGGTGATTTTAGGGTGAGCTGAAGAGCTTCTCCCCATGTCTTTGCATTGCTATGTAAGCTCACATGAACCATGCAAATGTCTGGCTACGAATGTGTGATGGACATGTGGCTGCTGATATGTCCAGGCATGTTCTCAGTGATCATGGATGTAAGTATCCCTGTTCTTGCTTCTGATAAACCCAGGCACAGGAACTCCACTGCCATACATCTGGGTGAGGAGCCAAAGGCTCAGAGCTGCCCAAAACTCATTTAATATTCAGATGTAGTGACCATTCAGACTAGTATTGTCTTGCTGTGCCTTTAAATGCCTATTCATGAATCTGGGTTTCTTGTGCAATTTAGTTGCCTTTGTACTGAGATTAGCAATTTGTTTTATCTTTGCAAGAGTGGTTGTGTTGGACTTCCCTCTTAGTCATCCCAAGGGTGATGACATACTCATATGACATCTGAAACAATATATGCAAGATTACCTGACCACAATTTATTGGGCAAATGGATGAAAAATGCTTTCATTTAACTGATTAACATTTAATTAACATTGTTAATTAACATTGATTTTAACTTTTTCAGCTGAAGTGTAACACTTAACATTGACCTTAACTTTTAAAATCAAAGCTAGGTGCTAGGAAAGCCTGGAGAAAACCATGATTGATATTATGCATTATAATCTAACTGTATGTGATCTGTGTTGAAGTTATGGAGTAATGTGCATTGTACCATATAAAAGTCTAATGATAGCTAATGTTAGTTAATTAAGATGAACGCTGAATGGTATTACCCTGTCTCATATGGGTATTAACATCATATTAGAGTCTAACAAAATATTATTTTAGTTAAAACCACATATGCTGACTCAGTCTAGATTCTCTCTGAGAAATGAATTCTGAATCTGGTTTAAACTGACTCATTTGAAACTACAAGGTTCTTCTGGAACTCACTGCAGCAAATACGAAAGTAGGCTTTTGTATTTCCCCCACTTAATGGGGAAAATGTGTCTTCTTTATTAAGCAAAAACAGAGAGAGAACCTTATACTTATGTTTAGGAATTCAAAGAACATGGAGCAGAGATCTCCAGCTTGCTACTGCAGAAAAATACATTACATTATTTTGCTCAGAAGCTTTACAATCTCCATTTGCAACTGATAAGCTTTTTCTTCTGCCTTTTCACCCATCCTGAACTCCTCCTAATGAACTAATCCAGAACAGCATATCTACTGCAGTATACAAGAGACTCGACCAGCACTGCACTGGATGCCAGAGAAGCATGCACGGCTCTGTTTGTTTTCAGTGTACTACTCCTTGCCCCAGGAGTACAACAGGATGAACAGACCATTGAGCTTCTGGTAATGTTAGGTGTCTTTAGCTAGATGAAGTAACTGCCACTTTCAGCAAGCTCAAAGCACTGTGATTGGTGCATTGTACACTATTAAGGCAGATCAAAAAACACTTTGTTCTCTATCCACTCTTGTGTCAGAGTTTCTGTACACAGAAACAAGCAGGAAATGCAGGTACAGAGAGTATTTTTTCTCCTTTCCTTGCATTTGCAAATGTAATGCAGGGCATCAGTTAGATGTTCATTATCTCAGGTGGAAAGCAACGTCTAAAGAAAGATAGAAATATGTAGAAATGCAAGTGTATGTATATCCTTTAAGCACATTAATATACATGTGATATTATTGTTAAGAAGGATTTAAAGAGACTTATTGCTCTATTAATTAGCAGGCTGGTACCTCTTTGCATTGTGCAAGAGATGTGTCCTGTTAAGTGATCTGGAGGCGAGCACAATGACTTTAACACTCAGGTTATGAAGGACATTTCTGTAAAGAGAAGAGCAGTAAAAGCAAAAAACTTCATAGGGATTTATTCTGCTTAGTGTTATCAGCAGTGCCAGTGCTCCCAGGTTGTTTGGTACAGCCATGAAAGAAAAGGACCAAATTTAGCAAAGCAAACTGTAAGAACCTGTGGAAAGGGAGGTTGAAGGAGAGATATGGGTGGGATTGTGAGCAAAATTCCTACTGGTTGGAGCAAATGGGGAGTCTATTATCAGATTGGTTTGTATTCACGAAGAAAGTTGAGGCAAAGCTCACCCTTTTCCTTCTGAGCATGTCTGAGCACCTTTCTTCAACACCTTTCACTTCAGTGGCCATTTCTTGTATATCGTTGGCTCCAGGCGGTTAGTAGTACATCACAAACTTGGTGGAAACATGCTTGGCCAAGACATGCTATTGCTGTCATTATTCCAAGCATACTCTTAACTCCAGCATGAATGAGTGCCTTCTACTGTGCAGCAGGTGGTGAAGAAAAGCTGTTTTGCTTTCACAAAATTGAGGAATCCAGAATTCTGTGTCTTAGCAGGAAGGCAATATCTCCAGCATTCCTAAATTTTTCTGCCATATGATGATATCTGCATTGCACCTCTCACCGTTACCATGAGCTGTAGGCCTCAAATTTGCATTTTACCTATGAATGTAGTAGAGAGTTTCAGGAAGAGAAGCTGTATCAGTTTTGAGCACGTTTGTGTTAAGAGAAAAAGCTTTACGCTGAGAAAAGGCAACTTATTCTCAAATACAAGCATTATGATAACGTCCATGTTGAGTTTCTGTCAGGTTTTACCTCCTCGGACTGTCCCTTGGTGTGATTTTTGAATGGCACTGTAAAGTATGGGACCCAGGTGCTGTGTTCCCGAAGATAATATTCTGAGGGTAGCATCTGACCCCTCTGTGAGCTCCAAAGGCAATTGTGTTGGTAACTCTGCATTTGCCTGTGGGGCTCTCTCGTAATTAGGCTATTCATGAGCTATGGGGGTTGCTTTCTACTTGAGAATGCCTTTTTTCCCTTTGACTTATCTTTGATTCCTAGGAATTTATTCACTTTTATTCACTTCAGAATCCAGTAATGTACAAATCTCTTTTTAAGATCTGCAATATATGCATTCACCCCATGGGATGCCTCCCTGTACCCATATTTGTTTTTTTGTGTGTAAATAACCACAGTGGCCTCACCGCTGCTCATACATGAGAAGGGATCACACTGAGGTGACTGATTATGAATCAGAATTAAAACCACCAATTGGCATTAAAGGTCACATCTTTATTAGATTAGTCATCTAAATACAATTAGCTGCACACCAATCTGTGGGGAGGAGGAATGGAGGCATTCTGTGAGGCTGACCTGATCCTGACCCAACTTACACCAACTGTATGCCGTTATCTTGAATAGAGCTACCTGCAACTTACGGCAGAAATCTGTCACCTTCACAGCCTCCCTCCTCCCCCCCCACCCAAGGAAAGTAGAACATTAGGACTCTTGGTCTTGAGGGAATAGGGTCTGTTTTCTTTTTCCTTCTTTTTTTCCCTTAATTCTGTTTTATAAGTGACTTCATTCCTTGCCCAGTTGGATGAAGTTCCATCAATACACTTGCTGCAGATGGGATGTGTTTCTGAGGCAGTCACTCAATATAGTAACAGGGTGATGCATTGAAGAGAGAGCGAGCAGGAAGATAAAAACAACTCAGTGGGATTAGACTGATGGGTTCAAGAGGTTATTTGTGCCAACTGGTTGACATTAAGCCTTAATCCCCAGGGCCCACATGTAAACCATGGTAAATGAAATCTGAGATGGAAACATGCATAAGAATTTGAAAAGCAAGCAGGCATCAACTTTGAAAAGTGAAGGGGAAAATCAAGTAGAAAGCAACTGGTTAGAACATTCACTGGGAATATGAAATAGAAAGCACCGAAGAGCCAGTTGTTCCACACTGAATGCAACTTAAGAACTCTTTCACCTGCCTTTCAAGTGCCCAGCACTGGTTGCTCTCAGAGATGGTCCGTGAGACTGCCCAGAGCCTAGCACAAATTATTTATGTGGCAGAAGCAGGTTTCTTGAAGTTTACATGGTCCAGACTTGGAAGGCAGTAAGGCTCCTGTGTAATATCCCTCATTAGACCAACAGATGTGGTTATGTAGGTTCTTCTCCAGAGCTAAAACGGAAGCAGCAAATCTGCATGTGCCCCAAAGTGGGTCCATTTTTTTTTCCAAATATGTCTGTTGATCTAATAAGAGGCATTACTTCTGCCAGCAAGCCTTTCCTTGGGAACGTTTATGGTAGCTCTTATATTCCTGTTACTGAGGACTTCAAGCCACTTTAAAAACATTACTCTAGATAGTATCACATCATCTTTATTTGGAAGTTAATTATTATTTTTTATCGTCTTTAAAATGTGAGGAAACAGAATTGAATAGACTTATGCAAGATAAAATAGGAAGTCTGGAGATGAAATCAGTCCTTGTCCTTCTCCTCAGCCACAGTACTGTCACATGGAGGGATAAGGCAAAAGTCTCTCCACAAGTCAGTTTTCCTTTTTGCCACAAAAGTGGAGCAGCAGAATGCATTTCATTTTTTTCAGGGCCGTATGATGAATTTGAAAGTTTGTCCTCAGCATGGTGAAGTTAAAATAGCACAAAAATGCACGTACAGAAAGGAGTGAAAGCTTTAGTTGTTCCCGATGTATAATTGCTCTTTATTCTTAGATGAAAATTATGATGTTAATTTTAGAGGTTTAAAAAAAGAGGGAAACTTTAATTATCATATCTAATGGCCACGTATTATTCAGCGATCTGCAGCCCCTGTAGATGCTCTGTCATCCCTCCTGTTTGAAGACAAGAATGCACTCTCTCTTCCAAATAGACACGGGTACACAAGTAAACACAAAGTGAGACAGCCGCACTGCAATCGCTTCGTGTCTATTTATTGATAGAAGAAAAGGAGAGAGAAGATTGTGGTGTTGTTTTTTTTTTTTCAAAAACAGTTGAGAGTGAGTTTTCAAGTTGGTTCACAAAAGGAATATTTGTAAGCCTATCACTTGTTTACTGAATCTGTGCAAGTGGCTTATGAGCATAGCCTTCAAACTGTTATTCCTTATTGTCTGCCTGAATTCATCTTTCTAACCACAGGGCTCTTAAGTAATGCAATTCCCAAAGCTAAATGCACATACTGTGTGTCTGCAGATCCCCGTAATGAGAGTTGCTACCACGTGCAACACCGTGTAAACACCTTTCTTCCTCTGGTTTCTAGAAAAATAAGAAGGAATGAGATAAAGTTCCTATTGATACATTTCAAATGCAAGGAATGTGTCAAAACTCTCCCGAGAAGTCGGGTTTCCTTTATGCCACAGCAGTGAAGAAGCAAAATGTGTTTTCTTTCTTTCACTTCGTCAGAATGCAGTGCTAAAGTCTGGGGGTCAGGACTGGTGTCAAATAAACAACTTTACTGTTTTGAATTTTTTAAAGGTTGAAGCTCCAGATAAAACAACTGCCGTTTGCACACAATATGCCCTCTGATCACATGGCATGATTGATGATAAGTCAAAACAAATTTTGTTTGTTCAGCTTTAAAGTGAATGTGGTGTTCAGATTTTTCTGTGGTTTTGAATGTTATTAGACAAACAAGGTGCACATATGGGATGTAGTAAAGGTAGAGGCCTGTTTCACAAGCAGCACATTTCCTTTCTGCGCTGCTGAGTCATCTGCACAGCCACTCGGGGCGGACAGCGTGCAGCATGGCCATCCCTGCCACTGCAGCATGGACAGGGTTACATCTCCCATTTGCTCACCTTGCAGAGAGTGTTGCAGCATCCACTGGTGCAGACCAGCAGTGACCAGCCACCCTTTATGCCCCACAGCACGGCTCTATGGCTTCCACTCAAACCAGCGCACGCTATCATGTTTTACCATTTACCAAACAGCATCCTACTCCTCCCAGTGTACAAATGCTGCACCATTTTGGACCATCCCTCTAATTTCAAGCACTCATCCAGGAGAGAGGTTTTTACACAGGGTTGTGCTTTGCCAACCCCTCTCATGCTGCACAGTCCTTCCTTGCACTGGGGTATAAAATAGACGGAGGCATGAAAACCAGGTAATTCAGCTCCGCTTTGCCTCCTCGGGTCCATCTGGCTGCAGCCAATGGGGCACCGATATGGAAGGAAATGGAAGCGCAGACCCCGATGGGAGGCAGAGGCATGTTGTCACTGTGCATGTTTGAATTTGTATTTGTCTTCATTTGTGTGCGAGAAGTGCAGGGAGGCGGCCAGGCATTTTGGATGGGAGGATTTTATGGTTTTACCGCTGAGCTGAAATAGCAGGTTGAAAGTATAAAGGGAAAAAGCATCGAACCGCACAGTTAGCTCTTTGTTGTCTAGGAAGGCTGGGATAGTTTGTTTTCTCTAAAAATCAAACTTTCTTACAATTGTGCTCGAAAATAAAAGTAAGCTAAACTTACATTTTTCAAAGAGGAAATCCAAGGTATTTTTTCTACAGCAATAGAATTCAACTGAAAGCAACAATTGTTTTCAGGGCTTTTTTTACAGGAAATATCATACCAATTCATTGGGAAAATACAAATGAGGTCATTTTTTTGACGGGCTCAAAGATTCCCTTGAGAAATCTCAGTAATTTCCTAACACCACTATCGTTTATCCTCGGCCTTCCTTAAAGATATTTTTCAGGAATTCTTAGCGTATCCCCTTCCACTGAGACTCTTTGTGTAAAAATAAGACATTTGCTACAAGTATCAGTGTAAATAATTAGATTTTGTTTCAAAATCTTCGATAAGCAAACATGTATTGGGATATCCTAAATAGCAAGCTACTGAATAATTAATATTTTTTAAATTAAATGCCTATTTGTAAAAGGAGTTGATGCTATTTAGAGAAAAAAAAGTTGATGGCTAATTTCATCCCACTTAGTGTACTGTAATTATATGATTACCTATAGAAACTTCAGAGTATGGGTTTTGAAAGATCAAAGTTAGTGAAAAGTCAGCATGTAATTAGTTTCTTGCTTTGGAGCATTAGGTAGAATTACTGCAAAGAGGCAAAACTATCATTTTATAGAGACCCTTAGGAGATTTATAATGATGGTAGACAAATATATGCATACAATATCAGTTGGTGTGCTAAAATTTAATTTTAGTGAGGAAATGTGGTTGAAGGTGATCACAATACATGGGAATGTTCTTATTTTAATATTGGTGGATGTTATTATTAGAGAATCATATCAAAAGATATGTCACCAGGGAGAAAATATCATTTATAAATCACTAATGAGTAGCAAACAGTGTTTAGCTTGGAGGTATAAGACATCTTTTCACAATGTGCATTTATGATCAAACACAAAAGATCAAGTGGGGGAAGAAACGAACAGTAGATCTATATTTCATCTTTTAGTTCTCAGCAACATTTCTGTTGGTTAAATGGAGCTACAGAATGGGCACACTGAATGACACCCTCACTAGAAAGGCTGAAAGAGCCCTTTCCTCCATTACAAAGAGGTCACACTTTGTCCCCCAAATTCTTCTTTTAGGAAAAAAAAAACCTGTCAGTGTTTAAATGCTGTGCTCTTGCCATGCAGTAGCTTTCTCTACAAGTCCCTTATTTGTCTGTATGTTACAGATAGAGAAGTATCTTCACATTGAGTCACACATGGAAGTCCAGAGGAATTTTAGAAGAATTTCACTGTGTTCCCCATTGAGCCCACTGTGGGAGTGATGGCTTTTGTAAGACAGAGCCCATATGACAGCGTATCACATCAGGACTTTTCCTACCCAGAACATTACACAAAGATGATTTGAGCATGGAACTGAACTGTATAACAAGCACTTGGTGGCCAACCATTTAAGACCTAATGGAATAAATGAGGAGGGAGCTGAAGCAAATATGTATAGGCAAGGGATTATCGTGAGAGACAGCACGGGGATTAGAGCATAAAAAGTAAAAGCCAAATGAGAGGTTGAGATAGAAGTCAAGAGGAATATGAACAGAAAGGGAAGAGTTTGAGAGCAGATATAGTGAGTAAGAAATACCACAGTACTTTCAAAAGCTGGAGAAAAAGGTAATAGCCAGCGGTGGCAGCAAAAAAAAAAAAAAAAAAAACCACTAAAAATGATGGGTTTTATCCTTCCTTAAGATATCATTTGTTACATATCCTGAAGAAAAAAAGGAAAGAGAACAGTTTTTTTTCTGATTGCAAAAACATAATAGTGATGAACTAAAGGAAAGAGCTGAGCCATTACCCTGAATTACTGCAGATCCCAAGGTCCAAGGAAAGATGGACTTATGTAAATAATTCAGACATTCATTTTAGTACCTATAACTGTGATGGATTTTTTTTAGTACTACTGCTACATTTGTCCAGTACATGCATAAGATATGACATGAAGATCGCCGTATAAAAAGTTTATTTGTGGACAAAGCAGGTGGTTTTACTGTTTTATTTCTGGTGTGTTAATTTGATCTGAATGCCTTGCTCTTTTTTCTTTCTCCTTTATGCCTTTTTCTTTGCTGGACTAAGTTATAACTTGCTGCTGTCATAGAATAAAATAAGTAAATATATATCAATGATTGCTGAATTCCCATCTCCAACAGGTCGGAGAGTGAAACACCTCACGTTTATGTTGTCTTGCAAAACAAGATGCAAACTCTTCACCTGACCTCTTGGTTTTATTTTTATGACCCTACACACTATCAGTTAAATAGTCTTCATGTACCATTTTCCCAGCCACCTACACCTATTGCTAATGTCTGTAGGGCAAACCAGTACCCAGAGGGTACCCAGCCAGCGGCATCCAGCCCCAGCATGAAACAAAAGGATGCGCACACCCACTCACACAGATCAGAATGAAGCGTTGCTAGCACAGCGAGCGAGATTCTTAAACTAAGATTAACCTTGAAGCTCAAATGAGATAAAAACAAATAGAAATTTCTCCACAGGCATAAGAGCTTAATATAAAGGAAAGTATTTCATAACTCGCATAACTTTAATTAAGAAAAAAGGCTGGCAGGATATATTCTATCTCAGCAGCCATATGTTTAAATGTGTGCTCAGTGAGGTGCACAGAAGGTGTGCACGTCTCATTATTAACTAAGTAGATATGTATATACAATTTCCTTGAAGTGCTGACAATATCACTCACTTTTAAGGATGCTCATCATTTTACCCTTTATGTATCATCACGTCTGGACTCTACAGGGAGAGATGAGCTGTGCCAGTATAAGTTGAAGAAGCTCTGTCCTGTAGCAGATCTAAGTGGTTGGAGTGGGGTTTCTGGGAGAAGAAAAAAGAAGGAGAAAGGGGTAAATTAGTGGATTACTCATAGAATCATAGAATCACAAAGGTTGGAAAGACTTCTAAGATCATCTAGTCCACCCATCAACCCATGGCTCTGACTTCTCTAGACCATGCTATTCTGTGCAATGTCCATCCTTTTCTTGAGCAACTCCGGGGATGGTGACTCCATTACCTCCCTGGGCAGCCCATCCCGATACCTCACCACTCTTTCTGAGAAGGAATTTTCTTTATATCCAACCTGAACCTCCCCAAGCACAACTTGAGGCCATTACCTCTTGTCCTATCACTAGTCACCTGAGAGAAGAGGCAGATCCCCAAAGTGAAAGTTGAAAAAATTAAGTGGGAATTGAGAAATAGAAGAAAGATAAAGAAAGAAATAGAAGAAATAGAAAGAAAGAGAAATAGAAGAAAGACATTCCTGGTGAGCTGGATGCACATTGCTCTGCTCCCAGTGGCACTGTGGCTGATATGTCTGGTTCTAATGCAGTTGTACTTCTCATGCCTTTTGCAGGCAGGAAGAACCCATCAATACTGCTTCCTTAAATAGCAGATCATTTATAGCCTGCCTGAGGGACTGAGGGATGTTTTCAGAGAGGACAATTCCCATAGCTATATTTTTTTATCACTCCATTCCAGGTTGCTTGAACAAGGTTTTTAGGAAAAAAGGGAGAGAATTATTGGTGACCAGTACCCAGGGCCACCTCACAGCATTAAGCAGCATGGAGATGGTGGAAGCTGCTCTGCTTGGGCCACAAAGGTGTGTGGAGCAGAGACACAGCCCTGAGGGCATTTATCCCAAAGACTTGTGCAGCTTCAGTGAAATACTTCTGGCCAAGCACTCCAAGAGCGACTGCACCTCACTTTGTGATTATCTTGGATTGAGGAGTTAGAAATGAGCCCGAAGGCTTGGACTTGGACACAGAGGTTCCCAAGATTCTCTGAAACATGGGGGTCTGATATTCTGTCCAGCAGAAAGCTTTTGGATCATTCCCATTGCCTCCTGTGTGGCAGAAACCCCAGTGGCATTAAAGGTCTGATTTCTTACCTTTTGTTGAAAATGGTTAAAAAATAATTAGAAATGATGTGCTATGAACATGCATAAAATGAAAGTGAACTCAGCAGTCAGGGAGCTATGGAACCTTCCAAAGACAACCTCAGCATGGGAATGCTGCTTGGATAGTGGGTGCATTTTCCCCAGCATTTGGAGCTGGATGCCTGCTCCTTGCTTAAGTGCAGACTTTCCTTGGAAAGTTTTGTGAAGGTATTTCCCATTTACAGATAGATATCCTTTCACCAAGTCTCTGCCTGAGGAGTTACAAGGGAAATATATTTGGAGTCCAACAATGCAGAACATTTGTATGTATTCCCAGTGCAAGAGAGAGCACCCGAATCACAGCAGCCACATGAAGTTGTGTCACTTAGGACTGATAGTGGGATGTGGCATTCAGAGTCTGTCACCAGTTTAGAGAAGTCTGCCTCAATCAGTGTCACTGCTGGACACAGCTGTCTGTGTAGGTTGCTGTCAATGCAGCTGTCTTTTTTTTACAATGCTGTTTTTATTTTTTTGTTGTTGTTTCTTTTTTCTAGGGCCACTACCACATCAATGTCAGGGGCTGATGCTATATCTTACTCAAACAGAGAGATTCATGCAGACAGATCGTCTGTGGTCTAGGTTATTTCCTTAGATGAAAGCACCCCTTTCAAACAGTATTTCTTCCAGGCTTCTGCGATGCTGAACAGAAAACCATTCCTTGCCAAGATACCCTGACTATGAGTCTGAGCAGAGCAGCTGAACGCGTATAAAAAAAACAACACTCGTTCTGCATTCTCACCTTGCAAGCAGTAAAATATTCCTGCTAATACATAAATTTCAGCCCTTATTGAACAGGGCTGCAGAGCTAGTGACAATGCTTCTGAAGAGTGTCCGGAAGATGGAGAATCCCACTCTCTGAAGCAGGCTTATAGAAAGTACTGGGCCTTCTGCTAAAGCAGTTTGCACTTCTTTGTAGCTGATGTCCCTTGTCTTTGCTGTGAAGCATTGGGTATCTCTGAGCAGTAACTGCAGCCTCTGACATCTGCTCATTGGGGCATGCCTCAAAAGCAAGGGGAGACCAGGTCATTAATTGAACTGCTGGTACTCTCAAGTTGGAATAACCATACAGCTGTGGGACACCAGATAGCTGTCCTTGCTCTCAGAGATGCTCTGCAAATAGGAAAGAAGCGGTGTTAGTGTCATGTGCAGATACAAGTGTCTGATCTTGGAGTCACCCCACACAGGTGATGCAGCTCAGACACAATACCGTATTCTTGTACCTCGAGCTGATATTTCCATGCTGCCACTTTGAATGCAGGAACCAGTTCAGACAGAATAAAAACTGACCTTTGCCCACTGCTCTGACCTAGCCCAAAGCAGAGGTCTCCTGCCCTATGAAAGTCTGTCTCAGCTTTATTTCCATGCTTCCCAGCACTTCCCAGTCCATTGTGGATGGGAACACAAGTGCCCCTTCACTGTGAGAAAAGCGGTTCTTGACCTGAACCTGACGAGAAACAGGAAGTAATAGAAATCTCACACAAAATCTTTTCTCCTGAGATCTTCAGCCATAGGGGTCATTTGCTGAACTCTCCCCCTGGAGTCACCACTGGATTTGTTTACACCAGTGTAATGGAGCACAGCCCCAGTTATGGAGGTTCCCCTACAACTTTGCACAAGAGTCAAACTTTAGTCTGTGTCCAAATCGAATCTACAGAGCTTTTGAGTTTCTCCCATCCCTCATTATTTGTGGGTTTTGGATATATACCAAGAAATTAGTTCATATCCATCTACAATTTTCTCTTTGTTTGAGTGGCTTGAGGGCTGGAATTGAAAAAGAGAATTACCTAGAATAATGCCATCTGTATTACACATAAAGAGAATCCAACCAGAAGCAACAATGCAATGTTTTTTAAACTCTATGATATGATAATGCATAATGACATACATACTGCACAAACCGACACATGGTTTCCACAAGTACCAGTGAGGTTTCTCTTCAAGGAAAAAGTAATGAAATGGAGCAGACCTCAATCCAACCAACCACAGCAGTACCAACCTGAGCATCCACCAGGGACATAATCAGAAATCACATACTCACTGCTGAGGAGCTATAATTAAACTAGATTTAATTTTAATGGAAATTGTTCCTAGAAAAAAAATATACCCGTGTTCCCCGCCCCCACCACCTCTAATGTTCCGCTCATCCAGGCTTTATGGAAACAGTTACAGGATTCATGTGTTTTGCAACCCCGAATGTTTTCAAAACAAATAGAACATCTTAAAAACTGAAATTAATAAATCTTTTACATTCATACTCAAAAGTCACTCATGCTGAGGTTGTGTGGGTTCATCAGCATCAGATGCTTCCTGCTGGCTGGTGCCTCCACCCAACACATGTTTTAAATAATAATCAAGTTCAGCTTTTGCAATTATATTTTTGTCTTAGTGCAATTGTACGGTAATGGTTCTTTTATCCTACTTTTATCTCTCAACTTTATGTCAGACAGTACCACCCCTATCTAGGGATCTGAAAACCTGATAACTTTAAGAGGATTAATGCTGACGAAATGTGCTTTATTAGTTGGATTTGTTTTATTAGAACCCTGCAGTTTGATTAGGACTAGGCAGCAGAAAGGATACTGTTTGCCCGAGCAAAGAGAAAATAACACCAAGCAGAGATTCAGATATATCCCCACTGATTGTTTACTAGGCCAGTACTCTCATAAGCATACCAGCTCTTCCTGTGTCTCACTCAGCCCCTCTATTTGCAAAGGCCCCATGGAAATGGAAAACAGAAACCCAGAGCAGATTCTCCCATGCAAATACATGAGGTTAAACTCTGCTGAGCACCACATTTATTCATACTTCATGGGGAGTGACCTGGCCCCTCCATTGAGTGCCTTTCTCTCGTGCAGGGTGCTCATGCAGGGTGCTCGTGTGGCATCCGAGAAAGCCATTGGCCCCAAATTCATCCTGTTTGCAGTGTGGGCTGCCCCAAGACTAATGCTGTTTGTCTGGGACTGTTTTCCCAAATGTGGTCCATCTTTCGCGTTTTCCTCCACGGCCATGCCATGGTCAAGCATAATCCCTGTCATTGAGTACCTAGAGAAGTACACGGACTTGGAACTGATCTGTACGGTGTTTTTCACACTGCTGAGCACACCTTTGTAGCAGGGGAAGGCTGGGCACGTCAGCCTGGCACTGACACCTTGTGAAGGGCATTCATGAAGGGATGATCAAGTGTTACACAGAAAGACCCAGTTACCTCCTCTAAATTATTTCAGGCCTAGTGCTGTTGTGTATAGTAGCCAAACTAACCATGTTAAAGCCAGACTGGGTGTTGTGCAACAGCACTGCAGCTCTGTGATGAGCCTCCCCTCTGTGTGCTCATAGGATGCTGGTAAGAATGTGCTCTTTGGACAGGAAGGGTTATGCACCCTCCTGACCTCTTTCTGACAAAGTCATTGGCATCAGCAGGAGTAAGAAATATGTTCAGACATATTCCTACATGTAATAGGTGCATGGAAAACCCATTTTTTAATTTTTGGCAGAGAGGAATTGGAATGCAACTGGGCAAGCTACAGACCCACAATGACTTTGCCAACTTTTGTAATAATAGGAAGCTAGTTACAGTAAACAGTGGTAAATAACACACTCATGAAATCCAGAGGGGAATAAATGATTTGTTCTTATACAGAAAAACAAAAAAGGAGACATTTCCTTATTTTTTAATAATGTTGTGCTCCACCCACACTGTCTCCAGTATATCCCATAACAGCATTGGCTTTTGAAAAAAATACATATAATGTCCAGACGCAGCCTTGCACAGAAGCATGACCAGATAATAAAACAAAGATGCTAACTTACCAAAAGTCTCACATTCAACTGTTTGTGACACATTCATTCACCACTCACTTTCTCCATTTTTACATCTAGCAAGAGCTTGGTGAATGGATTTATTCCTGATTTGTGCTGGTGAGAATGAGACCAGAATGAGCACAATGCTATTTCTATCTGTGCCCAATATATATAGTACTCTACTTACAAAATATTTATCTGTATTTCCTCCCACCCGCTATTTTGTTACATTCATCCCTGCCTGGGAGGAGAGGTAGAAGACATGTATCAGCAGATACACGAAGATTGGAAGGGATGTTTACTTGAGAGAGATTTGCTGTGAGTTACAAAAAAAACTTAAAAAAAAAAAATACTTTCCAACATTTTTTTCTGGTAGTAAACAACAAGTTTATTTATACTAATAGATTACTCCTGTGTCCATAAGCAATCTGTTGACATTTCCATTACAAAAAGTTATAAATGAAAAGATTTACTTAGGCTCTCTTATGGAGACTGAAGCCTGCAATGACTTCTCATGTCCCCCACTGACAGGGAGAAGTCTATTCTCTGCCTCTCTGCAACAGCCTTGTGCATATTTGACATCTCTCCACCTCCCATCATTCCTGTGCCTTGTGCTGCTTTGGAGGTAACTTACCAAGTAGCACTTTGTTTTATTTCTATTCCTGTCCGCTTATTGAACATAAGTACACTCAGCTTGGTCTTACCCACAAATCCAGCATGTCACTTTTTCCACTATCCAAGTCATTAATGATGGTAACATTACTGATAACTATCAAAACAGGACCATTCACCACCAGAAAACAGAATCTAGGTGTCGTGCATGCAGGGACACAGAGCTGCTTTGAATCACAGTGGGACCAACAGTTTGGGCTCTCCTTATGGCCAGACTTCTGTTTGAGATCAGAAGTGGCAGTCTTGAAATAACTCAAAGACAGTGCAAGAAGAAGCCTCTCATGCTTCTCTTTCTACTTCAGCCTCGCTGTTACAGCCGGGGTCTGATCTGAAAACATGTCCTTCCTGTGGGGTTCAGACCACAAACCTGACTGCCTGCCACATTCCCCTGTTGTTTTTTCCTTGTGTCGCCGTATGAATCCAGTTTATCACATCCATCCCTGTGCCAAACATGGTGAGTGTTTAAGCAATCTGTGAAGTCAGAAGCTTCCCAGGGAGAGTTTGTCTTTGCTTCATCTGGAATCCACCAACCCATACAAGTGTACACAGCATGGTCCCTCGAAAGGTCCTCCCTTGTCACCTCTGGGAAATTTTACTACTTTATAGTTGAGCTGTCTTACATGGAGCCATTCAGTGTCTGCTGGGAAGGCCAGGTCACGCAGCTGAACTCGGGCTCCCAGCTTTCCCGGGTTTCTCTGTAGGCCAGGGAGGGAAAATGATGCTGAGTTATTTCCTCTCAGCTTTCTCCTGGCCTCTTCCCAGCAAACAACAGAAGAAGCCTCGGAGGTTGGGAGTTGATACTGTGGTGAGCAATAGCACTAAGCTTGCTGCTGCAGAGGACACACTGTCACTTACTGGAAGGCGAGGTGAAATGTTGCCTGGAGTTAAGGGAAATTGAGTCTGGGATTTCATCACGGAGATGGTGGATGAAAAGGAGTAGTCAGGACTCTCTGAGCCTAATCATGCGCTTGGAGCAAGAGCAAGAGCAAGACCAGGGAGACAAGGGTGGCCAACCAGGAGTCCCATCTCACTGCAGGGAGCTTCCAGCCCTGCAGTGTGCTCCGAGCATCCTCCCTTCCCTCAGCTCCCACCGGGATCATTTACTGACCCCGCAGGTAACTGATCTCCTGTTGTATGAGGCCCTGAAGATGGAATAATAAATAAATAAATAATAAATAATTCAAAAATAATCTTTTCTCACATAAAAATCTGTGTTCCTGGGGAAAAGTACACAAAGCCAAGGCCAGAAATAATCTGTTCAATTCCAGCAAAAGCTCCTATTCCCCTCTTCTTTTGTGTAAGTCACAGACTCCCCTTTCTCCTCCCATAACAATCTCATGCATAATAAAAACAGGGCTTCCTCTGAAAATCTTTTGTTTTCCAAAAATACGAAGAGTTCCAGGGAGAGCCTCCAAGATCAATTTGCTATCTGATTCCAAACAGAGCTGAACAAAATCTCTGGTTTTCTCCACTGCCAAATATTTGTGGTGACATGCAGGATCTGCCCCTAATGTCAGCAGGAATATCAACAAAACATTTCCAGCATGTTTTCACAAATTTGCCATCCGTTCCCAGGCCATTTGGTGAAACTCTACAGACGGCGTGGAGTCACTTTGTAAAAACCATCCACGTTCAGTTTTAAGGAAAACAGTGTCTTCTGACTTCCCACCACCTTTCTTGTCTTTTTACAGACTTTTAAAATGCTATGTGATTCCCTCAAAATGTTCAAATAATCACTACTGCTTTGATTATAAACAAAGAAAAGTTTAATTTGTCTCTTAAGCCAAATTCAGGAAAAAAATCAGATTCCCCTGCTCAGTTGGAGAGGGAAAGACAAACAAATGCAATGAAGCCAGGCAGCTGAATAAAAAAATGCACTGATTAATGGAGAAAAACAATTTGAATCATGATTCTTTTCAGGCCCACTTGTCCTTCTACCAACAGCCTAAACACAAGGCAAAAGTGAAAGTGCAACCAGTCTACTGCTCCTGGCAGCACCCTGCCTGGGTCCTTCTGCTCAGATGTGGCTTCTCCTCCCAGCTGCTGCAACCCATGTGATGCTCAGAGCACCCTGTGCCCATCACATGTTCATAGAGAGATGGCTAATGTATTTTAGAAAACCACACTTGACTTCTCTGCTCTTCCCTGAAAGTAGGGAGGTAGGAGCAGAGGTGGCTGGGAATTGTGGTGGTGACATAAAGCAGCTGCTGTCAAGGCCAGGAGAGGCTGAGCAGTGATGCCCCAATGACTGCAGTAGCTCTATCTAACCCCAGTCCTTTTGACTTGTTCATCCTGCTCAGCAGCTTCACCAAAGACAGCCTCTGGGAGCGTAATCTTAGGTTCAGATGTATTCTCAAGATGCATTTCACCGTATCATGGTCCACATCTTCACAGTGGGAAGGAGACTCCACCTTTGTAACCTATTTTTAATGTTTTGCTGACTCAAGTGCTCCAGGAATAACCTCTTAAAGACCTGATTCTAAGGGACTTCAGTTTAAGGGATAACACACACAGTAAGTTTATAGATCTCCTAATGATTTCAAATATCACTTCCATTACTCTAGAAGACAACGAGTCCATAAGAGATAATGTAAACCTCTTCCTTGCTGTAGTTCCTCTTGAGATACAGCTAAATGCTGCAGACACATTACTGTGACTGAATGCATATAATAGGTATTTGTGCATGCAAATGGCCAGTTATATGTGAGCAAGTAATTACCTGATTTGCATGCCCAGACATGGTAATTCAAATGTAAATTAGCTGTACATTTGCAGATATTCTTTGCATGTACAGTTGCCTATTTATAAAAACGTATATTTTTGTCCAGCCAAAAGGCCCTTTTACCCCCCTCAAAATGAGACATAAGTGGACCTTAAGTGGCGCACGCTTCCATCTGCCCAGAGGTGAATGTCAGCTGGATGAATATAGATGTGTGAGCCACTCTGCCCAAACTGGAGCTCAACTTTGTTTATAGAAAGCTGCAACAAAGGGTTTCTGTCTAACGCCCACCAAAATCAATGCAAGTCTTTCTGATGACTGAAATGGGCTTTGAACCAGGCCCAGATGGAGCAAAGATATCTCTTAAATAATGTTTAATGGAGAAAGTGTCATGAACAAATCTGTGAATAGATGAGCAGAGAGATCTTCTCATGTGGTTGGCGACCCTGTACATAGCAGGCGGGTTGAAACTAGATGATCATTATGGTCCTTTTCAACCCAGGCCATTCTATGATGCTATGATTCTACGATCTGCAAACCCCTGCCAAATGCAGCTGACTACACAGCTGGATTTAAAGTTCCCTTATCAAAACTAGTGGCATTATTTTGATGATACACAAATCAATAAAATATTTACTTAGAGGAACATTTTGCTTCTGCATTTGCAAACTTCAAAACCAAAGTCACACACAAACCAGGATTATTGTATTTTCCAAAGTTAGTACTGATGTGTTTTTCTACAACGCTATTGGTATACGCAAATAATTACTTTTTTTCCTTTTGATACAATTTCATTATTTGCATTGCTACTAGTGGTTCACCAATAAAGGCGAACATCACATTAGGATTCATGACAGTTTTCACATTGTATTATCAATATGTGGAAATAATTGTCTGCTCCGGGATTAAATTACATTATTGTGTATCTTTTTCATGCCTAATAAATAATGATGGATGGCTTTTATTTTCATCACCACCTGCAACCATTTAGTCACCCCTTGATTGTTGAAGATAAAATAATAAAAGGCAAGTGTTACGTTGCAAGCAAAAGAATGCAGTCAAAACAGTTGTATGCCTTGTGTTTCTGTCTACCTTTCCAAGTCCCCAAAGAGTAATAGATGCCGTTCTGTGAAGGCTGGCAACCTACAAACTGGCAAGCAGTTCTCATCAATTGGGCAAGAGGGGGGAAATGAGGAAAACATTTTTTCACTTGTAAAACAATAATTATTTCTTAGCGCATGATTCATAATCTGAAAATTAGGTTTTTGTTCTGCTGTGCAAATCAGTTACATGCAATTAGAATGCAAAGCAGAGGCACATTCTTAGTGTTTAGCCTTTTTAAATAGAAATGAAAACAGCCTGCAAATTGTACCAAAGTTTAAAATGCATGCTAGGTAATTTTGAAATTCAAAGAAATAAAACCATGCATAATAAAAAGCCCACTCTCGCTCATTTCATTATTTTTTTTTTCAAATTGCCAATTGTGAAGCTTAACTGTAAAAATAGATGTTGCATATTTTGGAAAACCATAGCGGTGATTTTTTTTTTTGCTGGTGTTTACATATTAGGAAGAATTTCTGCTCAGAAGCAGTGGTCAAACACTGGAACAGGCTGCCCAGGGGAGTGGTGGAGTCACCATCCTGGAGGTGTTCAAGGAATGTGGAGATGTGGTTCTAAGGGACGTGTTAGTGGGCAATGGTGGTGGTAGGTGGACATCTGGACTGGATGATCTTAGAGGTCTTTTCCAACCTTAATGATTCTGTGATTCTATATGTATATACAGGCATGTGCACAACCCCCTCAAGTCCCAGCTGATGTCACTTTTTACACCATCATCCTTTCTACTAGGTCAAGTGTAATCCTGAGACCGCTACAACTCCTACCTGCGCGTTCTGATCCAGAAACTCCTTAAGCTGAAAACAAATGGAGTTGACATTTTTAGTTAAAGCTTACATTAGCTATTGTCACAAGGCTTTAATCAAGCTCACCCTCTTCAGATTTTTTGTATTGTTACAGCGTTGGCAGTGCTTGGGCCGCTCAGTGCAGAATGCCATAGGAGCCATTTATAAATAGCACAGCAATATTTAGAATGGAAAGTTATCGCTGGATAATTTCATTAACTGTGAGTATATCAAAACGAGCTCATGCCAATGTCGCCCTATTTTTTTTTAACAAAATAGTCAGTTCTGAGTCAAAGGTTTATTCTCTGTGTGCAGTTTCACATGCTTGGCTCTATTATCTTTAAATCACAAGATGACAATCTTCTCAGGCATACCAGAGAGTCAACCAAAATCCAACAGTAATAGATAATCCTATCAAATGTCAAGTTACTGAGGAGAAGCAGTTTGAAAAATAGGCCAACAGTCCATTACTTGATTTACCTTGAGAGGATGTTAACATTCCTGCAGCCTGCCTTCAACAGGGTATACTTTCTCTGTATTGCTAAATTGTTTAAAAGCATCTGTTTCAGGCATTCAGGACTATTTCTGTTGTTGTAAAAAAAAAAAGTACTTTGAATTTTCTCATGTAAGTAGAAAGTGTCGTTTAAAATAATAAACATTTTTCCTTCAGGGAAAAATACTGTTGGCTGCTGCGGCCCTTCTCCCTCAAACACAAACATTAACAAAATCATTCATTTACTAAACAAAATTTATGGCAGAAAATATAAATGAATTGCACTAATAGCTGAAGAGCTGTATTTCTTGAGGTGTCCCCTCTCTTGACCTATGGAAATGCCTCAACCACAGAAAATTACCCTCAGAAATCATAAGCAGGGACCTAAAGGGCAATGCTGAGTGCTGATGTGCTTGAACTGTTTGTGTGGCACTGTGCCACTCAATGCGAACGTATCAGCCCTTACTTGCAGCACCATTCAACACAATTAAGACTCTTCTACAGAGAGATGCTGTGCTATAAGTCCCTCAGAAACAGTGACTGCCCCAAACAGAACAAGCTGTCCTAGAGAAATTCCACAATATCACAATTAACAAAAAGAAAGCTATCTTGAAAATCCTGCCTGCATTACTGATAAATTGGAAGCTCAAATGGAGCATCCTTCAGATATGTCTCTCCTCTTTTCCTCACTGATACCTCTCATTCAGAAAACAAAGAGAAGAGAAAAAGCAGGGACGGAAGTAACACCCCAACACAGGAGAAATATATTTGTTTAATGTATTTGCAGCCCTTATGCATCCACTCAGTACAAAGTGGGTAGAGTTTTGACGCCTGGCACTTTTGGTTAGAATACATGCATGAGCAGAACTGGACTGCCCTCTCCAAGAAGATAGCTAAACGGAAAGTGAAAAATAAACACTCTCCAAGTTCTTCCTGTAGCCGGAGGCAATCACTGTCTTGCTCATCTGTGCGCTCCATCCCAGCCTTCATCAAGAGAGAGGTAATTTTCGGACTCAGCTCATTAACACCGAGCTGTTGATGGAGCTGTAAACACTCCACCCTGCCGTCACTTCCAGCCGGTTACCAGCTATTCTTTTCTGTTTAGCTGACCTGCCGTGGCATTTAAGATGAAAAATATTTGTTTTAAATTCACAGCAGTTGTTCAAGTCTCTGAAGAGAGCTGACGCTGGTCCTGACATCCAAAAGCACTGCGGCGTGGAAAGGGAAGCAAACTTTTTGGCTGGCAGTCAGCATAGAGGGTGGGACATGAGGCAGCTTGGGACTCCATGAGAGCTAGGCAGTGCTGGTTTTGGCTGTGAGTTGGGCTTTGGGCATGTGGAACATAGCCACAAAGGTAAGAAATGGATACAGGAAAGAGGCAAAAGGAAAATGGTTTTAGCTGATGAATATCTGTGAAAGTCAGGTCACCAAAGCAAGAAGGTGGCATAGGAGAATTGAGCCCTTTATGGCCAAAGCAATGGCCAAGCCCAATTTCTGGATGAAAGGATGCTGTTGAGAGCTGACGGTCTCTCCACTGCCCCAGTCACTGCTATGGGCGTCTTCTTCTGTCTCTCAGCTCACTAGGACATTTCGACCCAGGTGCCAGCGTGTGTCAGGCTTTGTAGGCTCACAGCCTCAGCTAGAGCTGAGTGGGAAGATGTAGACAGCACCCTCCCACAGCAAGCCAAATTAATCCCTGAGGTTACAGCATTTTACTAAATAGATTCACTGAGCAGGATTTGAAATTATGTCTCAGCTCTCATTGGGATTGTCAGTTCCCTCACTGCAAAGTTGGCAAAGTCACCCACGTTGGGGACAGCTACAAAGAAGGATGGTTTGGAAACCTGAGTTCCCATGCTTTTGGAGGCTCAGTTATGAACATGGTATATATAAGTATGGGATTCTCATGCTTTACAGGAATAAACCTACCCGGCTGATAAGGATGCAGCAACTGACAGCATCTAGGAAACATCCCCAGAACACCACAAAAAATCTGCAGTCCTGATTTTGAGAGAGGTTGTGATGCATGGCCCAAAGGAAGCATCTCTGCACCCAAGGAACAAGCCACTGCATTTGTTGACAGTTTACATGGTACACAGAAGGGAACTCTGCCCTGGGCAGGTAAGTCTGGAAGTTTTAATTCTGTCTTTTTTCCCCTCTTGACTTTGACTTGATTAAAATCAAACTGAGGTTGCAGGGCCAAGGGATATTAACCTTCACCTTGTAGATTCTGAGCAGATACCTCACCCTGGCAATGCCTTCACCCACTGCTGCATGTACCAGACCTATTAAGCAAGCAAAGAGCAGCAAGGCAGCAAGATCCACACAGCCTTGGTGCTGTGCAGAGCGGATCTCCTAACGGGCAAGAACATGGCTGAGAGGCCATGTGACTCTGGGTGAACTGAATCTGCGTGTTTTAATTAAAATGGCTATCATCCACATTTTGTTTTCTTTATAAACATTTGCAGAATATCGGTAGCCAATCTAAATGTCTCAGCAGATGAGTACATACTGTACTTCAGATCTTTTCTAGAGTCCTGGAGAAAACATACTAGCTGGAGCCAGCTGATGTGCTCTTCACGGGTCTCAAGGGCAAACTCCTTCAAATTAAGCATGATCTCCATGTTCTTCCAAACTTGTGTTGTGCTCTTTTTTTCTCCATCTTTAGAAGTTGATCAGGTCACTCCTGCTCTCCACCATTCTCAGGGACCCCCTCGTTTCTCAGCTCAGGCAGATGCCTGGCTGCCAGGCAAGTTGCAGCTCTACAGGTCTAGCAATGACTTGTAAAGAATTGTACTTGGGTCCAGGGCAGAGATTTGCGAATAAGCTCTTTCTTAGCAGGGTTTTCACGCTGATGTTTTTCTCTTTCAGATGAGGATTGTCTTGTCCAGACAGACGACAGAATCTGAGAAGTAGCAGGAGCTCTTTGGCATCTTGCTGTGATCTGTGGGAGAGAAAGGTGCAGCTGTGAGAGTCCAGGCTATGGCAGCCCTGAGCTGCTGCCAGATGATCTTTTGTCTCTTTTAAGTAAAGGTAAATGATTTAAGAAAGCTCTTTTTGCTCATTCTTTGGACAGAGACATTTAGGTTTTGAGTACCACCACTCTCCATCACTACAAAGACAACATTTCTATTTTAATGAGAAACTTTTGGTGACCTACTTTCTTGCTAGCCCTTGTCCAGCTAGCCTGCCATCTTGGTCATCATTCTGGCAGCCTCAGAACCAGACCAGCTAGTGTCAAAGCAGCCTTGGCACCATGCTACCCAACGGCTCCTTCCTACTGCGCTGAGTGGGAGCATCACCCTTCAGAGACCAGCTTGAGAAGATCCTTGTCTGACACGAGGAGATCACAGCAGAGCCTCCAGCAGCTTTGTCATCCTGCCTTGTGGGGGACAAGCTCACCGCTCCACAGGCATATGCCAGCCAAGGCCTCGCTGTTTTTTTTTCTTTCTCAAGGCTAACGCAGCAAGAGCAGCCTGATTCACTTTGATGGAGTGGTTAAATAAGTGGCACAGATTTCACATGTCAGCCTTAGCCTGCCTAATCTCAGAGTTATCCCATAGCAAGTGACTGCTGAGAAGGTTCAGCATCATGCAAGGGCAGTGGATAGCACAGTTTGAAGCATGTGCTGCTACACTGTTCTGCTTATCTGAGTTACACTGCCTGGATCCAAAGTTGAAAAGCCTCACGCATATGCTAAACTGTGGAGACGGACTAGGAACAAGCATGGTCTTCTATAAGATCTATGTTGTATTCATGTATGTGGACCTTCGAAATACTTACTGGTAATTACTTTTCTATTTTTCCTCTGAAATGTTTCATTTTTTTTAACATAAGGGAAAAAAACACGCTGTCTTCACAGTAGTACCTCGGCCTTGTTTTCGAAAATAGTTGAAAAAATGTTACCAGTGGAATTCATTTAATATTTAACCAAGATGTTTAAGCTTTAGTAGCATTTAGCAAATACCTATTTTTTTTTTAGCTTAGCTCCTGCCATCGTGGTGTTTGTTTGGACCCTATGAGCATTAATTACCCTTAATGGCCTTAGCTAGCCCCACCTGGTGCTTCCAACCACACCCATGGGCCCAGGAGCCAATTTAAGTGCTGCAGGAGGGCCTTATCTCCTTTCTTGAGCTGTGTTACAGCCTGCTAGACTGCAGTTTGGCTAAGGGCCTGCTGATTCTAGCCCACAGACCGATTTCTTAACTTGATCTTGCCATGGTGTTGCCTTGTCACCTGGGCTACCATCTCCAGGACTGTCTGCTTGTATTGCTCAGGTACTGTGGGATGGGGCTGTGGGCATTCCTGCCTTACCGGTGTACTGTGATGTCCCCATTGGCTTTGTGTCCCTTAGGAAGCAGCCAAACCTTGCTGTCACAACTGTCTCTGCCTTCTGGAGAAAGTTAAACCCAACATCACCTGAGTGCTCATTGCTCTGTTGTTTATACTAAATAGGTTGGGTAAATAAAGGGCTAGCCTATGTGATAGAGCAATGAAAGGGTGTTTATGCTGGTAGTGTCTCAAGACTTTTGCAGTTGGAATGCAAGTGCTCGTGTGAACAGCTCTTATTGTGCAGTTTCTCAAAAAAGTAGGTATGAAGGAGGGATGCTTTGTGCATGCATAGTTGGTGAGGAGGCAAGGTTTGAAGATGATGCAACTGCAGCATGTATGTTATAGGAATGAATGCAGCCCTGTCAGGTAAGGTATCATACTGGTCACTTTTGTAGGAATGTTCTTTTATGTGGTTGTATGACATGAAGTCCTTGCATCATGACATCACTGTGGCCCACCTTCATAGTAGACATTTTCATATTTGCTTCAGATATTTCATATTTCACCATCACTCAGGTTCCCCCACGTGTGTGCATGCACACCTTTATAAGAATGAGAAAATGCTCGTGTGAAGTTATTTAGAAATCTCCAGTGCTGCTAACATAGCAGGGTAGTAAAATATCTTAAAAAAGAGACAAACTATTATCCAAAGGATGTTCTTTGTGCCTGATGTTATGGATGAAAATCTTCAGAGTATATTTACGTCCATTGCATCAGATGTATTTCTTTTCCTTCATTAGATTTTTGGTTTTGAGGGCATAGTCATCCTTCTTTAGGATGAAGGTGTACCTCCGTCAATATTCCATGTCAGGTTTATCAGTAGATGTGGGTGGATATCCTGATTCACCTGAAGAGGGGCAAAAACTGGATCCACGAATTCTCACAGATTTCCCTCTGGTTCTGGTTTTTATACTTGCTAATGGATTCAGGGAGGACTAGGCCAGTCAAGAAAGCTCTTGCTGATATTATATGGCCCTGACCCAAAAGCCTCTCTGAAGTTGGTTATTGTTCTTTGGATCGGGACTTCCATTTTTTACTGAGTAAAGAGACTTCCTCTTTTTAGTCACTAGAAGAGCTTTTATCCTGATCAAAAGAACATAAACTCTTATTTTGGCAGATGCTAAAGCTTTCTCAGCCTTCAGGCTTTCCTAGTATCAAGTCCAATTGCATTAGTTAAATTAGGGATGTTAACAGAAAAGAAGTATCATGTATTTTAAAGTAGCACAAAGTAGGGCAAAACAATAAATTGTTTCTGTACATAAACTAATATTTAAGGAGCACATATCAGGCAGGCAAAACAAAGCCATAATTGACACCAAAGCAGAACCTCACTATATTTTTTTAGTAAACAAATGAATAGAGACCTTGTGCCTTTGTTAGTTTTTCCTTTTCTGAAATGTTTGGTGTTTTTTGTTAATATTCTTTCCGTGATGGTGTCTGTGTGAGGATTGGTGATAAAATAAGGCAGATGTACTGACCATGGTTACCAAGGGAGCAGTTTCCTTAGCAATGGCAAAGCAGTTGTCAAAGCAGGCAATGTTCCTTCTCTCTCATATGTCTTGTTTTTACTAGTTTGCATAGCTTGGGTACACAAACAGCTAATCATAAACACCTCTCCCAAATTTCCTGGAGTGGGCAAACAAGGCCTGAGTGGGTCATTAGTCAAACAATTCCAACTTGGCTTCATTCTAGAGACTACCCGAACTTTTTCTTTTGCTCCATCATTTTTTTTTCCAGAACATTCACTGTCTAAAGAACATGAAAGTCATCCAAATGGAAATGTAACGACATAGCACACCCAAATAGAAGGATATGGAGGTGGGTGAGTAGTGTAAAATTGCCACCTGTCCAAAGCACCAGTCCTTTCCTCTTAAGTGAAAAGATGGCAGCTAAAATAATCCCTATAAATAGGCCTTGTAACTGCATACATGAAATGGTTATTATCTGAGAGTGGCAGCCTGATCCTGCCATGCTTGCTGAGGTGAAGAGTGGATTATGCTGCACTATAACACTTACTGCTCTCCATGGGCACTTCTGGTGCTGGTGATAAGTGTGTCAGGCCCAGAGCCACATCCCGAATGGCCCAGCCCTGGCCATTACCTGGCGGGTGGCCGCAGGGGATGCATGCCAGGTGGCTGCATGTAGCCTCACCTCGTGCTGTGAGCCTGGGAGCTCAGCGCCCTTGTGCCTTCACTCCTAGGGACAGCAGGGAGGTGAGATGGGCTCGTGCTGTTGCGTGGAGGTATCAGGTCTAAAATGATGGTAGATACCAGGAAGTGCTTGGAAAACCCTATCTGTAACTTCAGGCACCTTAGTTTGCTCCATGGAGAAATATAACTTTGTATTTCCCTAAACTGAAATTATTCATCTGGAGCAGGATAACACTGACAACACCATGGCAGTGATGAAAATCTTTCTCATTATGTTTGTAAGTTACATGACTAGTTATAATCAAACTGATTAACAGCTAGCCCAATAATGCAGAGACAGAACTGCACTGCGGTAGTGGGTACAAGAGGCACAGTCATTTGATATGATGGTCAGACTTAGGAAGTATTGTTTTCCTGCATAAATTTCCAATCAAAGACAAAGCTGTTTCATATCAAGAATACGTTCTTATATGCATATATTTCCAGGGGACTTTGCAAGCTAGCAAGGGACACATTTTAAATTCATCCATACATCTGCTTTATTGAAAAGCAATATTAACATAACCCTGTGCTGTCCACTGGGATAGTGTGTATAGAGAAAATATTGACTGGACTGCTTTTGGATTAATTTTGTGTTGGAAAATAACACCTTGATGTCATCAATAGGGTCTGTAATTTGAAGCTTCATTATTAAACTTGTTTGCTATCAAATGGCGTGTAAGGGTTTTCTGATTACTCAGCTACCCTGCATTTCTCAACCTGTGGCTAACACCCATACATACTCGCTTTCTGACACACTCTACTCTTTTTGTTCAGGTTGACTGAAATTTAATTAGACACTTTTTAAAGAGAAAGTGAGGTGCAGTGTGTGCACATGGAGCAGCTGATTGCTGCTACTCCCCCTGCTCTGCACAGCTCAGTGCTGTGGGGTAGGTTACCCGAGCATCAGTGCTCTCCTAGGGCCATACACTTCATGGTTACAATATCCACGGTGCGGTGCTTGAGGCAAAGTTAGGAGTTGTCTTCAGCTTTGTTTACCAATACTTCTAGCAGGGATCTGACACCTTAGGAAGGCACAGAAGATGCTGGAAGTGCAATGTTAGGTAAAATGTTGCTGGCCTGTGAAGTGTGACTTGTATGCCCTTGCTCAGAGCAGCCAGGCAGGGGCGGGTAGACAGGAGGGGGTAAGGAGCACGGTGCTGTCTGTGGATGCTATAAGCAAAAACTGTCTCATCTGCCTTGTTGGGAAAGCTGAACAGAAAGGGAGAAAAAAGGCCGTGGCATCTTTATGAGTAATTTCCTGTACTCCACATCGTGGTGGTTTCTGATTCAGAAAATCTCACAGTGCTTGAATTCCATCAATCTGTACAGTCCTCAGGAAAAGTGGTGTATTTGTATTGAGAAATAGGAGAACATAGAGGAGACAAAAGTAACAGACCCATAAGATAAAATTGTGCCCAAATAACAAAAGAGTTTTTGCAGGAAAGAGTGTATATCTGTGCATAAAAGGGTAGAGGAGGTCTTAGATCTGTTGTGCTCAATGTATACTTACAAAGATTGTTTGTTTTTTAACAAAAAATCTCAGGAACGGAGGAAGGAAGGCTATAGGAGAACTGACAGTAGATCTAGCTGATAGAAGAATTGTGCAATGGGGAGGGCTCTGGGATTGCTTTATGTAAGGAGGCCACTTTGCAATTTTGCTTGTAGGAGGATCGCACCCTGAGGTCAACCACAGCACTGAATCATGTCAAAACCCCTTGGTGTGTATGGTCACCCTTCCATCCCCTCCACAGCCCTTTTATCTTCAGAAACAAAGACTAGATGATGAAAAAGCAGAGGTGGTGAGTCACCTCTGAGTGTGGTTTTGCCACCCAGTTGCCATCTCCCAGCCAAAGCCTGGTGACACTCTAATCCCGCAACCCCATAAGCACCCTGCAATGACCCCCTGATTTCCAAAGTGGCAGCTGTGTAGTTTGCTGGCCCCTGGCTGAGCTGATTCTTTACCTTTATTGTCCCAGCTACCTGCTGTACATTTGTTATGATTTTCAGTTAGTATTCTCCAGGGATTTGTAGCCCTCAGGAGTGGAAATGGCTGTGGCCATAACCCAGTCTGTCTCCTCCAGCTCTTCCCATCTCCTGCACAGACAACGTTAGGTGCAGATTTAATGGCACCCACCTAAATCCCTGCAGTCAGAGGCAAGTAAACATGTATGTAAAGGCTGTGCAGAACCGAGGGCTAACTGCAAAAGTAAAGTGTTATTGAATGTGACTAGTGCCACTCACATAGACAGCCACAGGATTACAGCCCAGTAAATGAAGGTTGATGTGATAACTGCACCTGGCAGGAGCAGAAGCAAAGCTGTCCTTCTCTATATCAGGGTAACACAAATACTTCAGGAGCAGGGTAAGTTTTGCTGACAGGTTACATAAGAATAAACAAAACTAAGCATTAAGAATCAAAAAAGGAAAACCAGGCCATTTGCACCATGCTGAGATGGTTTTTAGATCTGACATTTCAGCTGAATGCAACTTGTGCTTCTTTGCCTAAAGTCTTGCTATGAAATCTTCACATTGCTCTGCTTTGTGGTAGTTGCTCACTTACCTGTGTTTTTATTTGGAGCTTGTGAGGGAAAGGCTGTTTGTACTTGGAGTTCTGTGGTCATGGGAGTATGAAGTATTAGACAGTGGGTTTGGAGTAGGATTTCAGAAACTTGGGTATTTGGCAAGAGTTGAGGCAATGAAAGAGGAAGAGGGATGAAAACCTGGTTCAGAGGGAGTTTGGTGTTCTGGCTCCAGAGCTGAGTGCTCATGAGGCAGGTTCAGGAGGAAAGAGTCTGGCTATGGCCCTGTTGGGTTCAGTATTGATGTGCCATCAGATGTGGGAGATGAGAACACCAGCCCCCTGCAAAGCCAGAATTCAGGAGAACTGGAGTGAAGTTCTGTCTGGACTGAAGTTCTTGGTAGAAATGAGGGAGATAAACTTGAAGCGTGCAGAGGAAGGGATTGATTAGCCCACAAGTAAGCTGGAGAAGGAGACAGAAAAGAACTGAAAGAAGGAAAATCTCGTTCATCTGAGATTTCAAATGCATGGCTTGAGAGAAAGCGTGCAACAACAGATGGGGGTAAAGAGGTTGGAACAAACTGAGGACAAAAGTGTCAGAAGGATGATGAGGAAAGACTAAACTCTCTGAAAGCAAATGGTCATCTGAGGGCATTGTTGTGATGTAGGGAAGAGATGGAGATGGCATATCACAGAGCAGCTGGCTATGAAATGGGTGCGAGGAGGCCAACATGCCCAATGCAGGCAGCTCTGTGGAGATGGGTTCTGGCACAGTTTGGGGAACTAAATCAGTTCCTAATGCTAATGTAATTC